>APFE030198402.1:0-15391 GCA_000404065.3 Pinus taeda | reverse complement strand
AAAAAAATCACCAAAATCAATTCCCGACACTTGGGAATAACCTTTTGCTACCAATCGAGCTTTGTATTTCTCCACCTTTCCTTCTGCATTTGTCTTCTTCTTGAACACCCATTTGCTTCCAATGGGTTTCCTTCCAGCCTACAACTCCACCAGATCCCAAGCCTCATTTTTGTGAAAAGATGCCATTTCATCAACCATGGCCTCTTTCCAGAGTTTGCCATCCTCTAAATCTACTGCTTCCTTCACAGTTTTGGGATCATTGTCAGTAATATATAAAGAAAATTTTGAACAGAAAACAAATGGGCTATACCTTTCAGGCTGCCTTCTTTCCCGAACTGATCTTCTCACACCTGGAGTTTGTGGCTCTTCATATTTTGATTCCTCCTTTGCTGTAGAGTCTGATTCGTCCTCCTTAAGCTCAAACTCTATCTTCTTAGGTTCATTTGGTTGGACTTCATGTTTAATAACATCTTTTACCTCTCTGAACACCACATCTCAGCTATACACAACCTTTCGTGTGACTAGGTTCCAAAGCTTATAACCCTTTAAACCATCCTTATACCCAATAAAGATGCACTTTTCAGATTTACTATCCAACTTGGTTCGTTTCTCCTTTGGAACATGTACATATGCATCACTTCCAAATACCCTCAGATGTGAAAGAGAGAGTTTCTTACCAGTCCATACTTATTGTGGAGTCTTATCCTCCAACGCTAATGAAGGTGACTTGTTGACCACGTAACATGCAGTATCCATTGCCTATGCCCAAAATCCCTGTCCTAAATTGGCACCACTGAGCATGCTTCTTGCCCTTTCCATCAACGTCTTATTCATTGTTTCTGCAACTCCATTTTTCTAAGGTGTATATGGAGTAGTCTTCTGTCATGCTATACCACACTTCCTGCAGAATTCTTCAAATTCCTTGCTGTAAATCTCTCCACCATTATCTGTCCTCAGCACCTTTATCTTCTTCTCTGTCTGATTTTCCACGAGAGCCTTAAATTCTTTAAACCTATCAAAAGTTTCATATTTCTTCTTAAGGAAATATATCCATGTATTCCTTGAGAAGTCATCTATAAATGATACATAGTACACAAACTTACCCAATGATGGAACCTTCACAGGTCCAAACACATCACTATGCACAAGTTTTAATATATGTTTCGCCCTCTTACTACCAGAGGGGAAACTCACTCGATTCTGCTTCACATATACACAATTTTCACAAAAATCAAAATCCAGAGAGCTATTACTCATACCTTCTACCATACCTTTACCATGAAGTATTTGAATACCCTTCTCTCCAATATGTCCAAGCCTTTGATGCCACAACATGGTCTTCTCTCCAGAGACCACTAGATTTTCTACTCCACTTTCAGGAATCATAGAACTGTTGCACCCATCAATAATAGTGCTACCTTGCAGCTTGTACAAAGTTCCAATCTGAACTCCCCGCATCAACACCAGTGCTCCTCGAACCATCTTGAAGGTATCCTTCTTGAACACTGTTTTTACACCTGCATCATCCAACTTGCTAACAGAAATCAGATTTCTGGGTAATGCGGGAATATGCAGAACACCTGGAAGTGTTCTAACCCTTCCACCTTGCAGCTTCAACTTTACTTTTCCACGACCAATGATTCTAGCCTTCCTGTCATCCCCCAAGAAGACATCACCACCATCATATTTCCTCATAATTCACAGAAACATCTCTTAGGGGAGTGAAGTGAAAGGATGCACTGAGTCAATCAACCATGCCTCATGATCTACATGTGTACTTGAAGAAGCCAAGTACACATCCCCACCTTCATTTGAGGTGGTTTTCGCCTCTGCAGAAGGAGCCTCATCAGATCCCTTTCCTTTTTCAGGAGCTTTAGATTTACAGTCTCTTTTGTAGTGTCCTTCCTTTCCGCATTTCCAACACACCACCTTTATAAGTTTTCCTGGAGATTTATATCTCCCTCTAGATTTAGATCTCCTATTCAATGACGTATTTTTCATTATGTTCTAGGACCGTCCTCATACAGATAAGGCATCACCATTCTGGCTCTCTATATTTTTCCGTCTCATCTCCTCTGTCAACAAAGCCGAGACTATTTCATCAAACTGCAAGGCAGTTCCATTGCTACCTATTGCAATAACCAGACTATCCCACGAATCTGGTAGAGAACACAACAAAATGATGCACTTATCTTCATCTAAAATTTTAATATCAACAGATGCTAACTGACTTACCATAGTATTAAATGCATTCAGATGGCTCTGTCACAAGTCTCCATCTTTTCATCCTCAGGTTTATATAGCTTTTCCGTAGGAAACAGTTTATTTCACAGAGACCTTAGAATTGTACAGTCCCTACTTGTCCCACAAAGCCTCACCGTAGCTTCCCTGATAAATTCAACAATACTGAATCTGAGACTACAACAAATGCATTATGCTTTTTGCCCTGTCCGATCCACTTCTTCCATTCTTCATCAGACACTCGTGTTGTTTTGTACCAGATCTACCACGAATCCACGTGATCTTTATCCACCAACAGATCCCTCCATATTGAGTTTCCCAAACCTAAAACTCTGAACATTAAAATTTTCTCGATCTCTAATATTTCCAATACTGCACCATCTCTTTTGACCACAGAAATCATATCACAAATCTCCCACTGAACAGGGTCTACATAACCCACAGGGCCCGAGCAAACCCCTCAGCAACAAAGGCGTCCCCTTGAAAGCGCAAAATTGCTTTGATACAAAAATGGTAGGTTTAACCCCGTATTAGAAATTACCTACATTAAGATATATATAATGAGCAAGTAAACACTCAAGTACAACTTGGGCGAGGGCATAACTATATGAGAACACACCCATATAGACACAGAGAGATTTTCCCATCTGGATCCAAAACCAGGAACTACACTTGATTTTTTCCTTATGTCCTTTCAATGTTAAAATATTATACATGCTGAAGCATCCAATACCATGGACCAAAAACCATCGCGTCCAATACCATGGATCGAAAAACCATCGCGTCCAAAAAACATGTGCGAAAATCATGCACAAAACCATATGTGGGTCCGCCCAACCTAACATAGGGTCCAAAACCAAAATTTTTTGGGGTGCTACCCCAGACCCCATAAAGTGGGGTTATGGGTACACTTCAAACCCCTTGTGACCCCCCCCGCTACACAATCGGCACAATGAAGGTGGGCTCCGCACCCCCCTCTAACCCCTCGGTTAACTATGTGGGATAATCATGGAAAGAATATAATACAACCCAACATCTTTTAGTGGATCTCATTGTTGGACTACGGATATCAAACTACTTATTTTTGGCCTATTAATCAAGCCATAGGTGGGGGAAATTGAGGGAGGTTGCTAAGAGTAAGTTTATGCTGGAGAGATTAGGTTGGAGAGCTTATTATTCTTGGAGAGGATTGAAATCAATGGGAGGAACTTCACAACATCAAGGCACAGGTTTTGTAGCTCCTTTATCTTTCTAAAATTAATACAAACAAGTGTTTCTTCTCACTACATTGTTTAATGGATTAATTGATGGATTTCATGGATGGTTTATGTTATTTATATTTTTCCATTGGAATGATGTTATTTATATTTGTCCATTGAAATGATGTTTGTTACTAGTCTCCTTAATCACTAGTTTGAATTATTGAATCATTTATGTTGCATATGCCTTTGATCCTTTGCTGTTTCCATGTGTGCAAGTCTATATTCAGGCATGGAGGGGTTGCACTGAAGCACAAAAGGGGATCTTCATCAAGCCTGTCATAATAAGGTATGAATTTCCTTTTCCCACCTTGTTAGCTTATGATTCAAGAAAATATAGATTCAAGGAAGGAATTAGCTTGGTCGTTTGCTTGTTACTAGTTTCCTTTACGATCTAGGGTGGTCGCTTTTGTCCGCAAGAGGGATTTATCCTTCTAACAAATTGGAGACTATACTAGGGAATGTTATGTTCTCTTCCATCCCCTTGTTTTTCATTCTCGAACCTTTTTGATATCTTTATCTAAGTCTTGACAAGCTAATGATCTTTCAGATTTTGTGATGTGTTTGGATACTTTTTATTTTTTCTTTAAGTTTCTCCACCTATGTAGTTTTTGTTCAAAAACAGAGTGCAGATCTGCGCAGTTTATCTTTTGCAACAATACATATACGCATTGTACTATACTTTCTACCTGTGCATACTCTGAGAATTTTTTGAAAAAATAGCGTTTCCTCTCATTAAAGTCTAAATATTTGGTTTTTAAGGTTTCATTACATTTGTCTATGCCTCCATTAAGTCTTTGTGTGTTTAATCAAGTGTTGTGAAGGTGTTTTCTTGGTATTTTTTCATTTTCAAGGATTGAAAGGTAGGGTTTCTCAAGAATTAGTGGTTTCTACCATGTGCTTCTTGTGTTGCATTGTCATTTTTATTCCAATACCGAAGTTTAATCAGAATTACACTTTAAGTGTTGATTTCATAACATTCATTCAAGCATTTTCATTTTAAGGATTTATTTGGGTGTCTTGAATTTGATTTTCTTTGCTCAATGCTCAAATATTTGTCTTAGTTTTTAAACAATTTTTGCATGCTTTTTGCTTTCATGTTTTTGGTTGAATTTTGTCTGAGTGTTAATCTCCTTTGAGTGTCATTATTTTTTATCTTTGGAATTTTCACCTGATTTATTTTGTTTACACTTGATTTGTCCTTTAGTTGTATTAGTGAAGTGAAATAGCCTTCTTGTTATTTCGCTACTTGGACTCATCTTGTGTTTGTTTTGAAGAATTATCTTGCATAGATTAGATTTTCATGGTTAGAATTCTCATTTCATGAATGGAAATTATGCATAGTTACATTTGCATAGTGTTCACGAAAATTGTGCATAGATTACATTTGCATAGTTTTCAAGCAAATTGTGCATACATTACAATGCATGGTTTGCAACTTAGAGCTTTAAATTGCATTCAAAAATTAGAAGTGGTATATTTTCGAGCTAATATTTTAATGAATAACCTCTTTACTTATTCTATCTAGAATTAATCAAAATGAAGATATTAGAAATTTCATATTTGATGCATTAGATTTTTGAGTCAAGTCATAATACCATTAGTTTCACGTCCATTTACCCTTTGAGTAAATAATAGCTTAATAATGCAATGTTAATAAAATTCGTCTAGAATTTTGATTATTTTTAGGGCTATTTCCACCTATAGTAAATTAGGTTGTAGGGCTTTGGAATAGGGAAGGAAGTAAACTTTCCAAAGCTACAGACCAACAATAGAATTTTGAGTTAGGCAGAGAAATCCAATTATTTCATTTTTCTATGGGAAGCTCTTCTTATGCATGAGTTAAGAACAAGAACATGTCGGATCTGGTGAAGTGATCGTGCCCACTTCATTGGCTAGGATAGAGTGATTTTCATGTATTACAATGGTGTCAGAAGGTACTTGGGATCACTTGAAAGTAAACCTCCAATTAGCCATGTTGAGGAGCTTTCAAGGGGATTGAGCTTTGTTACTTTTCCCTTGTGTGTACATCTGATTTACGACTATGCCCCCAGGTGAAATTGTTGTAGTTGGTAAACTTAGTGACCATAATATTAGTGTTATACCTAAGGTGACAGTAGAGGGAAGGTCATGTTGTACCTGGAACACACGTTGACTAGACTCACTTGGACTTTTTGGAGGGTAATCTTCGCTCGAGATGGCATAAATGAAGTTACTTGCACTATATCATTTCATTAAGTAGGTTGTGAATGTAACTAGTTCTAAACACTCATATCTATAAAAAAAAAATTACTTTGATCTCTGTGATGTTGGATTTCATCACCAACTAGTAATTATTGATCTTTGTGACAAGTTAGTTTGTATGGTTTGAATCCCTAGATGTTTTAACGTGTGTTGCCTTGTTTGTTCTTACTTTTTACAAGACCTTAGGTGTGGATTGTGAATATCACTTAATTTTAATAATAAAAACTTATTTGGATTGAATCTAATGGAAACAACTTCAGAAGTTACCAATAAAGACCTCCATTTTCACAGGAATCCTAATACTTTTCCTGATTTTTCAAATGTCAATCCTCCTTATATGGCTACATTGTCACTTCCTAGATTCACAATAGGTTTGCTTTTATGGTTGTTCTCAAATTATTTAATTCCAAATACTCCAATTGTACCAGGTCAATCGAGTTTTTCACCTCAACCAAATTCTCCATCTCAACATCACCAACCTATTGTTGACCCTTTACCTTCTTCACCCAACATGTCCTCCTCCCTTTCTTCTTCTTCGCTTGGTAAAAGCCTTGATGCTAGTAACCAAGTGGCTAATAAGAAGAAGAAATGGAAGAAGAAGAAGAAGCAACATAAGAAAGTAGTTAACCAACCAATCATGGTCGTAAGTATTAGTAATGTTGAGGGAAATTTTACAATGCATCGTAAGCCAAAATACCCTTGCAAGCTTTGTAAGGGTAATGTCTTGGTATTCCTAAGGTTTTGGAAGCATGGTAAAATAATTCTCATCAACCTACTATTGATCCATCAACCAGTAATTCTCATATTCCAGGGAAAAATATTAAGGTTAGGTTTCCTTGTAGGTTATGCAAAGGGACTTATCATAGTCACCTTTTAGCTCACATGGACAAAGCCTGAAAATTATTTGAAACACTTGTTGTTTCACAACAACAATTTTCAAATAATTAATGTAAACTTTCTCCCCATCTACCATCAATTGACGAAGTGATTGATCTAAATCCAAGTACAATCAATCCCACTCTTCCATTGGAGGGTGAAACATGTATCACTCAAGTTGATGGACTATTTTTTTATCAAGTTGTCGAATTGATTTCATATTATGTCGATCCCACTCTCCCTTTAAAGAGTGAACATCATACCAATCAGGTTATTCATATTTACCTCAAATTCTTATACACATGGGCGCATTTCATTTGTTTCTTTTGAACCCCATCCAAGTAATTAGGTTATTTCTTTTTATTGGAGTAGACTGACAAAACCTCATATTCCTTCTTCCACCCCTTTCCAAATCATTGTGAAGGCTTATGGTAAGAATGTGCGATGCACAAATGCAGATGAAGGTGCTTATGTGAATATTTTATCCTCAACCACTTGGCAAGCTTTGGGCTCCACTCTGCTTGTGCCTGTTACTCAAAATTTGTTATAGTTTAATAAAACCGTTAGTGAACCTTTAGGGATCCTTCCTAAGTTACCTATTACCTTGGAAGGTAAGACTGTTTGTATCAATATTATTGTAGTCCAAGGTCCCTTATATTTCAATTTTCTCCTTGGGTGAGACTATGTCTATGACATGAAATTTTTCGTATCGACACTCTTTCACGTGATGTCATTCCCTCACAATGGAAGCATTATGACATTTGATCAACTTTGATACATTGATATTGTTTCGACTACCAGTCATATGACACACTTGAATGTTCCCTATATGGAAGTGGTACCTACCCTACCATGGGTTAATTATGTGGCAACCTGTCCCATGTTTTCAGTTACCGATGCAAGCAAGCCTCTCACTATTTGCTCAACTTCTTTTGACTTAGATCTGGTAAATGACGTGGTCAAAACTGCGATGGGGGAATTTGAATATGATTTTCTTCTCCCTATTGATCCCCTTGACATGGGTTATTTCCAGGGAACTATTTTTCCATCTGATGAAGACATTTTGGAAGCCATGATCAAGGGGTGTCACTTGACATGTGTTTCTTCCATTTGGAAGCCATGAAACAAGGTCTTATGAGGATAGTTCTTTTACTATGTCAAACTCACTAAAAAATGAAACAACTCTTTCTGAGGATGCTTCTTTTACTATGTCAACCACGTTTAAAAAATGAAACTATTCTATTGGAGGATAGTTCTTTTACTGTGTCAACCCCATGAAAAAATGAAACAGATCCTTATGAGGATGGTTCTTTTCCTATGAAAACCTCATTAAAAAATGAAATAGTTCACCATGAGGATGGTTCTTTTACTATGTCAACCTTGTTAAAAAATGAAATGAGTCCTTATGAGGATGGTTCTTTTCCTATGAAAACCTCGTTAAAAAATGAAATAGGTCTCATGGGGATAGTTCTTTTACTATGTCAACCTCGTTAAAAAATGAAATAGATCCTTATGAGGATGATTCTTTTACTATGTCAACCTCGTTAAAAAATGAAACATCTCTTCTTGAGGATAGTTCTTTTACTGTGTCAATATCATTAAAAAGTGAAACAACTCTTCATGAGCATAGTTCTTTTCATGTGTCAAGCTCGTTAAAAAATGAAACAAATCCTCCACTATTTCAGTTGATTCTTTAACTAGATATCATAAATGTTAAGTTGAGTCTTTTTGATATCATAAACAAGCCTTCATTTCGTCCACCTATTAGTAACTTGTAGTCTACTCAGGTGAATGAAATGAAGTTTGGGGGGAATGTGCCCTTGCAATCATTATGTTGGGGGCCAGAAAACTTATCTCAGGCATAGTTTTCCCTGTTTCAAGCTTGTGTAAAAATGAAACCACCCCCAAGCACTATTTTGTTGTGTTTCAAGCTTGTGTAAAAATTAAACTTATCTCGAGTCCATTTCGGTTATTATTTTCAAGGCTCGTTAAACTCATGAAAATCCTGAGCTTATTTTTCTATCCTTTCATGCTCGTAAAACATACATGAAAATGTTGATTTCTTTCTGTCTTTTCCTACTTGTTAACTAAATTTAAAGTCAATAAGATGAGTATATTTTTATCACTTTGTCAAGCTCGTTAAAACTTATGAAAAGTGAAACCAAAGAGTCCTATTTTAATCCCTTTTTAAACTCTTAAAACATGAAAATATTGTCGAGCACTTCATTGTTCGAACTAGTAAAAGTAAATGAACAACTGTCCACTCAGTATAAGTTTACCCCTTTTATGGAATGAACTGGACTATTTATGAAAAAGGTATACATTGACTAATTATGGTCAATAGAGTTCTCTCTTGTATTATTTTATCCTTTTTCAGACCCAAGAGACTAAATTTACGAAAAAGAACATGACAGAGTTTACTTATGTTTTTGTTATGACTCCCTAAAACTGAAAAACACTGAGTTTTACTTTTTTCGGGCTCGTTAAAATTTTATGGTAAAAGAACTAAATTAGTTTTCTTTTTTTCTATTTCAAACTCTTTAAACATGAAAATGACATCAATTAACCCCTTTACTAGACTTGTAAATATTAAACAGCACAGGACTCGTTAAGCATGACAAGACCAAACTGCTCCTTCCTAGGGTTCGTTAAAAATACTTCGAAGAATTCATCTGAAGGATGAGCTTACAGGAAAATCATATGTTATCCTCCTCAATCTTGTAAAAAGTAAAAATGTACTTTCCAGTAATGGTGGGGGGGAATTGGGTAAAGGTGTTCATTTTACATTCATCGTAAAGGCAATATGTCGCTCTTGAACATGACACTCCATCACACCAATGTCCGGGTTGGGAAATCCATTTGTCTTACAGTTAATCGAACCCCATTGAAAGTCTTCAGCTGGTTTTGAGTATTATCATTGAGTCAATTTTTGTCAAGTCAATTGTCATATCGTTATGTGTTCAAGAGGCTTTCAACCTCATTTCATGGTTCTTAACAAATTTTAGCCTTGAATCATGTCAACCATGCCTGATTTAGTCCTTCCAAACTATTTTTCAAAATTTGACACTATGTTTCATATCGTAGGATTTCTTGTGACGGATCACTTCTTATCGACTTTAGCTCATTGTCTAGGAATTTGATCTAGAAACATTCAGTACCTTGAAACCTGCATGCCTTAATGGCAGGTTTCTCGCCTTCGACAATAGTTTCTCATCATTGGCCTTCGATCAAATGATTCTATGAGTGTTTGACTACAGATCACCTATTCACACTTCATATATTGTACTGGGAGTACCTTGAGAGTCATTGCCATTATTGGTGGTTTCTCGTTAACGATTCACATCATTGACCAATAATCAAGTGGTTTATGCCATGTTCGACTTCAATACATTTACTCACATGGTTAGTTTCGTATTATGGATCAAAATATGGAGATCAAGACCATGGATCTAGTTTCATCCATCCAGGTTGCGAGGAGTTTTGTATTCATAATTATACAGAGAGTTTTGTGTTTGATGGTTGCTTCCATCTTATATCTACTTTGACATGATGTATTTTTGTACCATGCTTTAAGACTTTTATGTTCTAAGTATGGGAATGCCTATCTCAGTTATGATTATTATATTGCCTTGTGATCCTTGATTTATTGTCATAGGTTTCCAACCATGATCTCTGATCCAATCCTTGATATGATAAATTCCTTCAGTCCTCAAACTTTTTTGACTTTGCACTTTAGGGGGGCAATCTGTTACACTTCATTTTGTCACCATGATAAATAATCATCAAAATTGGTTCTCTCGCCATCCATCCAAGTGTCATGAAGCACTCCCTTACAATTGAACAACTTATATACCTTGAATAAAGTGGAATTTCTAGATCTCATGGTACAAAACCCTATTTTTGAGCATCTGCATAGTTTTTCTGAACAAAATCTGCACATGTGAGGTTTCTTCCACTATAAACTACACATATTTGTGCTCTATCTTCCACTACAAACTGTGCATGTAAATAAAAAATAAAAATAAAAAGTAAAATCTAGAAGCATTTTTGGGCGAATCATTCCCAATATAAAGCCTCAAACTCATGTTTATTCGAGCCTAACCTCATTTTTGATGGAACTAATTCCCATGCTTCAAGGATCCCTCATCCCTCTTTTACTAGAACTCATCCTTGGACTAAGGATCTCAAAATAATTCCTTTTTTCATATTAATCAATCCATAGTTGGGGGAATTGAGGAAGGCTGCTAAGAGTAAGTTTATGTTGGAGATATTAGGTTGGAGAGCTTATCATTCTTGAGGAGGATTGAGATCAATGGGAGGAGCTTCATAACATCAAGGCATAGGTTTTGTAGCTCCTTTGTCTTTCTGAAATTAATACAAACAATTGTTTCTTCTCACTGCATTATTTAATGGATTCATTGATGGATTTCATGGATGGTTTATGTTATTTATATTTGTCCATTGGAATGATATTTGTAACTAGTCTCCTCAATCACTAGTTTGAATTATTAAATCATTTATGTTGCATATGCCTTTGATCCTTTGTTGTTTCCATGTGTGCAGGTCTAGATTCAAGAATGGAGGAGCTGCACTGAACCACAAAGGATGATATTCATCAAGCATGTCATAATAAGGTATGAATTTCCTTTTCCCACCTTGTTAACTTATGATTCAAGAAAAGATATATTCATGGAAGGAATTAGCTTGATTCTTTGTCTAGGGAGATCGCTCTTGTCAGCAAGAGGGATCCTCCTAACATGATCAACAGCTGATAGGCCCTCTAGATATATTGTGTCTTGTATGTGTTGGTGGGTGTCTAACGAAACTTTTTTGGCTCTTTCACCTAGCCTTTAACAATCTCCTTGGTACTCAAGTAGCTAATCTTCCCATAAAAGTATGAATCCTTAATAAATTTTGGCTCAAGAAAATGGTACATGAGATGATAATCTGCTGCAAAAAAATAAGCAATCCTTCATACACTGGTACTGCTAAGAGTCATAGTCTTTGGATCCATGTGAGATAGTATCCATTTAATAACATCTGCACATGGAAATTTTGGGTACTTGCATGCAACCCTATGTAACCCCGACTTTTGGACATTAATGTACTTCTATCAGTCTTCCAGATCTTCTTTGAAGGTTCTTGCTGTTAAAATTTCATTCACCTTCTGCCATGTGAGATCTGATTCTGTTTCTGCAAATAGTTGAGTGTTTGAGTATATTGGTAAGTAAACTGGTGTACTTTCAACTGTCTCCCCGGTGCTACTCTTTGTGGTATCCTTTGAATCAATTCTCTTGGGTGCCATGATAACAAGGACTAATGAAGAGAAGTTCTCAACACCTACAATACATGTGGGGGGAAAAGCAATCATGGCAAACATAACTTAACTTCAGAAAAATCAACTTTCAAAGCAAGATCAAGTAACAACATGCATTGAATGGGAAAACTATAAAATTTTGGAAGTGAAGGGAGGGAGGCTCGCTATGGGAACTGCACATTTTGTGGTCTCAATAATCAATGATGAAGCTTGAGGCTAGAGATTGTACAATATGCAATCCAGCCTGGGAAAACTGTGGGAGAGACTGCATATTTCACAGTCTTAGTGGCAAAAGTGGCAGGCCTGAGCCCTCGAACTGTGAAATGTGCAGTTGGGTCAGCATGTATTTCACATTGCGTGGTCTCAAAGCCCAAGTTGAAAGCTTGAGACTCATACTTGCGCAATGCCCAGCTAGACAAGGTGAAAACTAGAAGGAAAGGGTAGATCTTCCCTGTGAGGTGTGAGAAACAATCATATCTAAGTGATGGTGCATGTCAAAATTCATATATGACCAATTATGGATAAATCAGTTCAAAACAAGCGTGGAAGAATAACATGCAAAAAGAAAAACAAGCATGCAACAAGAGTCACCACAATGGTGACCACTAACAGGAAGAAACAAGAAAACTAATGCGACACTTGTGAAATGCAAATGATGGACTGAATCAACACTTGAAAAATCTAATATACATTAAAAATACAGAAACCATGAAAATAAACAAGCAAAACATCAGTCACAAAAGTAAAACAACAAAAAGCGATGGAAAACGACGAAAGATGACAAAAGCAAAACTCACTCGGAAAAGCGCCGCAAACTCCATGGAAGTCTCCTTGATCTCCTTGGGAATGATAGATCTCCAAGATCAAATTTTCAAATGAGCTTTAGGGGTGTCAATTAAATACATACATACATAGCATATATTATATATATATATATATATATATATATATATATAATATATATATATAGTATATATAATATATATATATATATATATATATATATATATATATATATATATATATATATAGTGATGTTGAAGGTTTATGACATGCATTCCTAAAATCGAGGAAAAAGCGACACTTAGCAGAAAGTTCCAAAAATTGTAAGTGTGCCACCTTCAGGAAACAAATTAGTGAATCCCTATTTTCTAGGGATGCTTTTCAATTATTTTTTTTGCTTTTTTTTTGTAGGAAACTTGCATGCACACTGCCAAGAAGGATTGTGCAATTCCCGAGGACTAGGAAACTTCTTAACTCAATGTATTGTGCAGTTTCTCAGCTCAAGGGATGATTTGTGCAGTTTCCATTGTAAATATTGGGCTGGCATTCAAATCTACATAGTCTTCAAGCTCAAGCCTAGCCTACCAATAAGGATTGCGCATTTTCTAGAGGAAACCCCAACAATGTTGCAAGGTCAAGTCGGAAGCTTGCTTGTGGCTACAAAATCTTAGATCAAGGTCAAAACAAAGAGTCACAAGCACATCCTAAAAATATAATTCTTTTATCATGGCATGAATACTTGATGACGGTAAAATATAAGCTCCTGTGTGCATAAGGAAGGCTCCAAAATCAAATCATATGCAAAATTTTGGAGGGTGGTTGTAGCAGCTACAACAGTGAAATAAAAATTCCTTTTGAATATTATGCAATTTTCAAACCAAGGAAATAATAAAGTTCTCCAAGCATAACATGTTATGTATCCAAATCAGAAATAACATAGAAACATAAGAAAATATAGATCGATGACTAGATAATAAGCCACTTTGAGGGGGAAACCTCCATTTACATCACATAAATGAACAATTTTTGGATGATTCAAATGACAAGACCTCCTTGGTATACATAGGAGTCTAAGGGATCAAAATATAATTAGGGCCTAAATAAAAATAATAATGTAAGGGCAGAACAATAACAATTGTGGGTTTCTATGGGGCACAATAATAACAATGTGGGGGCTACACTAGTATTATGGGGATCTAACATGCCCCTCTCCTTCAAAAAATTGTTTTCCTCAATGTTTGAGTAGTTTTGGATGCTTCTGTACAAAATACTCATCCTCCCATGTGGAATATTCAGCAAGTAAGTTCTTCCACTTAATGAGATACTTTGAAATTAATCGATTTCACAGCTACCAGATTCTTGTTTCCATGATTGCTTCAGACTAAAATATGATTTTTCCTTCCTTGTCAATTTTTGGTAATATAGTTTGAACTAGGAACATGTCACCTATAAACCTATTTAAGCATGAAACATGGAAAACTAGATGTACTTGCAACGATGCAGGTAGCTCCAATTTGTATGCCATAGTACCAATATTTTGCAACACCTTGTAAGGGCCATAATACTTATGTGATAATTTATTATCCTTCTTATCTTGCTTGAAGGACATTTGTTTGTATGGTTGTTGTCGTAAAAATACCCAATTTCCCACATCAAATCTTCATTCATTATGATGTTGATTTGTCTTTTGTTTCATTCGATTTGGTTCCAGAGTCATGTTATCCTTTAAGAGTTGGAGAACTTGTTATTGATGTTCGATGTGATCTTCCATTACTTGAGCCTTAGCATTTTCTCCTAAAGCTGATGTGATGTATGGTGCGTGATATCCATAAAGTGTCATAAATGGGTCCATTTTTGTTGTGGTATGGAAGGAAGTGTTATACCACCATTCTACCAAAGGTAACCATTTGACCCATTGTGTTTGTTTATCATATACAAAGCAACAAAGACATCATTCCAAATATTAGTTCACTATCTTATTTTTCCCATAAGATTGAGGATGATAAGATGATCTATGAGCTAATTGAGTACCAAGACAAGAAAATATTTGTTTCCAAATATCTCTAGTGAAAATGGGATCTTTGTCACTTACAATAATCTTTGGGTTTCCATGTAACTTTTGAACTATTTCCACAAATGCAACATAAATTGTACTAGCTTTGAAAGGATGAGATAGTGCACAAAAATGTGCATACTTGGTAATTCTATCAACTACCACCATGATGACACTCTTTCCTTCAGACTTGGGTAAACCTGTGATAAAATTCATGCAGACCTCCTCCCAACGTTGACTTGGAATGGTTAATGGTTGTAAAAGACCTAGGGTCTTAATTGTCTCAACTTTATTTTGTTGGAAAACCACACATTTTTCCATAAACTTCTGAAATTAGATTTAATCCATCCCAGAAAAAACTCTTTCTTGGCCCTATGGTAATTTCTTAAAAATCCTTAGTTCCCTCCTATAGGAGAGGTGTGCAATTCCAAATAACCTTTTGTTTGAGTTGGGATTTCTTAAATAGATATAAGCAATCTTTATACTATAGTGAATCATTTTTCCAAATAAATGTACCAGATGCACTAGGATTTTGATTCAACATTTGAATGAATTTCCACACCTCGTCATCATTCTTCCATTTATCCCTTGCTTCAGTTATTCAATCAGGTTGGATAA
>APFE030198390.1:0-13266 GCA_000404065.3 Pinus taeda | reverse complement strand
CCTCTCCTAGGGTTTTGAAGGCAATTTCTCTTGGACGGTCAAATCATCAGCAAAACTTGTATCCAGATGTTCATACACCTTCCCTATCCTTCATGTACCTTATTAAACACTTCCCTTCACTGAGATCCCCCAAATTCCTCATTTTTGCACAAACCCTAGTTTCTTGCCACAACTTGGCAATTTTCTAGGCTAGGCCTGTGTTTTTTCCTTTTGGACCCCTTCCCCTCACTCGATCTATGGGATTCCACTTTCCCTTGCTTCCTAACATCCCTACCTACTTCCCAAAATTTCCCAAGAATTTAGAAGCCCCTTATCCCCTTCATTTCGCTTCATTTCGACAAACTTCCTTGTTTCACACATCAGGACAAGTTTCACTAAAAAGATGTTTTAGAGCAATCAAAGATGAATTTTGGAAAACTGAGAGAGGTTTTTGTCCACAACATGCCAAAGACAAAAAAAATCCCTCACTTTTTACACAGGTATCATGGTTTTAGAGAAATGTCAAAAATACCGTTGCCTCAGGAGAATTGAATGCACCTCTGAAGTGACCTTGGGAAAATCAAGATTTCTCCTAGCTTGGTTAGCAAAATTACTTTCTGGATGAGTCAAGTGATAACTAGACACAAATATATTTCCAATGAGCTATCATGAGCTCAATTTGGAGTTGAGGCAGGCATTCCAAAGTTGACTGCAACAACACTCTGCCTTGAGGCAACCTCATTTGGCACATTTTGCCTAGTCTTGGGAGATTTGATTTCTGACAAGGTAAATGAACTCCAAATTGAAAAATTATAGTTGGTTTGGAGAGTAGACTCAAATACCTTTCCAACACGCTATCCCGTGCCCAATTTGGACACCAGGAAGGCCTCCAAAAGCCTCTTGCAAACTGCACTATGTCATTGGGTGCGCGCGGTGCATCATGCTGGGCGCGCGGCGCATCAGGCGACAAAAATCAGTGATAATTTGCACGCACGCGGCGCATCAGGGGCATGCGGCGCGTTGGGTGAGGCGCGCGGTGCACTCGGGTTTATGCCCAAACTTTGTCCAAGAAAACACTAAAACGCCTCCTCTCAAGCACAAATTCACAGGTAGGCTTATATCCATGGCTCATGCTTGGTTTTGAACGGTTTATGTAAAGGATTATGATATATTTTCCGTAGAAAATAAAGTGTAAAAATCCTCCTTTGTCAATGAAATTGCTGTAGGGTTTGAATGCAAAAATTGTTGTAGGGTTTCAAAAACAGAGTGTAACCAAGGTTATCATTTTTTCCCATTTCCCTTTGTTTCCCATTCCCAAAGTAACTCATCAAACTTCCTCATTAATCCCGTCATAATCCTATCATATGATCCCATACCCCCAATTCCTATTTTACAAAGTCCCAAACCCAAACCCTAGTCCACATACTATACCCTATCCCAGCAGTCTCTCATTTCCCTTTGGCACACATTTGGCATTGAAACAAGACACCAGGTTCTCATTTTTCATTCTCAACAAACCAAACATACACTTGGCATAGACTTTCAACACCATGGAGGCAAACACCGATACATTATATGACCAAGACAGCGACTTTACAACTGAAATTGCATGCACCAAGAGGGCACTAAAATGTCGAAAAAGGGAGGATAGACTTCGAATTTTGGCCGAGGCTTCATTGGCTAGACCTAATACATGATGGAGGGTCTTCGCTCCAAATTTGAGCAATTTCGGAGAAAATTTTGTCATTCTAAAATTTTTTGGCTTGCAAAACAGGTTTTTTGGGCTCTACGCGTAGCGCACAGTGCGCGACCCATAAGATGGGGAGGTCCAAATCACAAATGGCTTGTAGTTTTGGATTTTCCATGATGAAATACACATGCTCAGACATTGCCAAGGCATTTCATCAAGTTCTGGGTGACCAAAAGGCTCAAAAACATCATGAAAATCACCTTTCTGCCACTTTTTACACCAGTAGGAAGTACTTCTGGGAGAATGCACTTTTAGAGGGTCAAATGGACAACAAATTGGAAAATTCCACTTGGTTTAGAAAGTAGACATCCAGGGCTTTCCAACATGCCAACCTGAGCTCAATTTGGATGTCGGGAAGTGCCCCAAAAGCAGGTGGAAAGGCACGCGGTGCACAGGGCTCAGGCGCGCGACACACAGGGTTTTTTGGCATAGTTTTTCTCCTCAGCGCAACAAATGAAGCCAGTTTGACCAGTTTTGACTTGTGATGGGATTTTTCACCCTTCTTGATGTAATTAATGGAACTTTATGTTGATTTGACACTTATTTACCTATTCTAGATGATTCATTTATAAAATAGCAAAAATTTAATGAATGAATTGGTTTCCTAGCTTATAGAGGCAAGTTGTTTTGACTGCCTAGATTGTAGTGCTTTGTTTAGAATTGGTTGAAACAGCTCCTAGAATGATGAGCTTAACCCCTAGAGGCAAGGGAATGTGTTGGCTTGCCTATATTATGTATTTTCTTAGTCATTTTCAGGGTTGGACTCTTGGGAATAGTTTGATACACTATTGTACATATTTTATCTGCATTATTTGCAAAGGAAAGACCAGGGTTTTGCAGCACTATTTGGGATTCCTGTGGCTTTATGTGTTGATGGTGTGTTTTTTTCAGTACTTGTAAGTTGTTTATGTGTACTGCTTTCCTTCTTTAATCTTCTGCAATTGAACAAATGAAGTGTTAAGGTAGAATCCATAAATTTGATATGCTCTGCGTTTAAATTTGTTTAATTGTCCATGTTTTCGTTTGTTTATGGAGAATCCTTGAAAGTTTCTTGATCTTCTTAACCCCTAACCAGTCAGACTATCCATTCAATCTCTTTAAAGGCATCAAAACAATCGCCTATCTTGCCCCAAGCAGACCTCTGGAAAAACTGTGCCTCATCCCCGCACCCAAAATTGCCTTTCCCTTGAATTCAACTAAACTCCAAAAAACAATTTCAAAATCCTTGTACTTCATACCTAGCCTAAAATTAGTCATCAATTTAGTCATCTCGAGCCTCATTGATTACGTTTTGCCGAGATTGACTCGGAGAGAGCCCTCTCCTGTCCTCGGAGGGCTAGCTACGAGGCTAAGCGTGGTTTGATGTAGCCTTGAGTTTTACCTTATTTCAGCCTAAGGTAGATTTGAGCGCTAACAGGTTTCATGCTCAAAACATTTTTCATTAGGTCTCTTAGGGTTTACATGAGTCAAAGTGTCCTTGTCATAATATAAAAGACCCTTTCTGGCATTTGTGTCAAGAAAAGAAAAATGGTTTCTATTTGGAAGTGTCTAGACTGCTCCCAAGACCAAGTCAACCAATTAAGAGAAGTCAGCCTAGAGAGGGATATGAAGCCTTTTAGAAAGGCTATAAAAAGAAGAGCTTCGACCTTATTTAAAGAGAACAAGCAAGAATATCTTAGGTTCAATCTACAATAGAAGGAGACATGTGAAAGTCATAGGAAGGTCAGAAGAGCCTAGTGAAGGAGGAGTCAAGCTCTATTCCATTCAGAAATCTATATTATCTCTATAGCAGCTCACAAGTGTGAGAGGGCTAGGTTTCTAGTCACGCAACAGGTCTGAAAACTTCAGGAAGGGGTTGCAAACTTTGTTGATGAAATGTAAAGGCTATTCTACTCGCTTACACTGAAGAAGGAGGAAGGTTGATTGGCTTGGTTCTTGGTGGTAGCCTCGGTCTAAGATTTGGTCTTGGAAGGCTCCTTTGAAGTTGATTCTATAAGAAGAGTAGTTCTTTATGGGTTTTTCCCTAGCTTGGAGCCTATATATTGTGTTCATTTTTGTATGGTTGTGATATTTATTCTTTTGGCACTTATTTGATGATAAGAACATAAACATAATCATGAACAATAATAATATAATATCATAAGTGAATTAAATGTTTCCCTTATGGATTTTCCAACATGGTTTCAGAGCTAAGGTCAAGAGTATGGGCAGTTGGAAGATCACAGGAAGAGTTTTTACAATGCTCTAAAAGATAAAAAGAAGAGAATTTTTTTGAATGCCTTGAAGGCCAAAAAACCACCAAAAGTTCATACATCATTTGAGAAGACAATATGAAGCAACTGCATACTTCGAGGAAGAAAATAAAGTAAGGAAGGAAGATGTCTTAGCATCTTTCTAAGTTTTTTTATTTCCATAGGACAAAGAGGAGAAAGGCTAAGTTTGGAAGGGTTGAACTGGGCATGTTTATGTGGAGAAAACTTCAAAGAACAAGGATGCGGTCTTTTATACTATGTTAGGAGTAGGCGATACCTAGTTTGGCTGCTAATCCGTGGTTACAACAACTATTTAGAAGGTCACAGTCTTGGGCTCGGATTCCAAAATTTTTGAGGTATCTAGAAGGGTTGGATAAGCTCATTTCAAGAGGTCTAAGGTACATAGAAAGAGACCCATTCTAGGCTGACATTTCCCAGAGTATAACACATAGCAAAAATGGATAAAGAAGGAGGATTGTGGATGATTTTGGAGATCATATATGGATGAACTAGGGTAGACCTATAGAAGTTATAGGCCTAATAAGGGGCCAAAATCCTTAGAGTACCATGCTTAGATCAGAGTTGGTTTGAATTTCTAAAAGAAGCATGCCGCCTGTCTTCCAAGGTGAATAAGTGCTAGAATGAAACACTGAAGTTGGAAGAAGGATCCTAGCCTAGTTTTGGAAAGTTGTTATAGTGAGTATGAACCTCTAGAACTAGTCCAAACTCTTGTGCAAGAAGTTCATGGTTTCTGAGGTGATTATAGAAGCAGGCGTCTCATCTGTTGAATAAGGCTATACTAGGCACATCTATGATAACATTGGATGTATATTTCTTAAAGAAGTGGGTTAGGAGGTACAATTATCTACGAAGGAAATGTCGAGCTCATGTGCTAACTCTTGGGAGGGAAGAATAGGCATAAATAAGGTGTTCGAAGTTTCTTCTAGGGAAACGAGTTTCATAATCTTATGGAGAGAAAGAGGCCATTGATTTTTGAGGGAGGTTTGACCATACATGGAAAATTGACGTAGGAAATATGTGTGCCCTAACCAGCAATCAAACTTCAGAAGGTACACACAATAGTTTGTAAGGTATGTATATTTATTTTATAAATAAAGGGTATGCAATGCATTATGTTTTTGTTCCATGTTTTGAATGGTAACATAATCTAGGGTTTAGAGGCTTCACCTTGTTGAATATTTTTGGTTTCTAGCAATTGTAAACCTTAAATAGGCATTGCATATGAAAACCCTAATTAAGAGAAAACCATAACCCTAATTTGTTTGTTCCCTCATAGAAACCATAGATTTTAACATCTAGGGTTTGTAAAAAGAATCTAGGACTTGGTAAAACCTAACGAGGGTGGAATTGGATGAAATCTAGGATATGATATCAAAACCCTAGGGTTGATGTTTCCGAAGGAAAGATCAAGGAGTTTATGGTTTTTACTTGAGAACCCTAGGAGTCCACCCTCTCATAAAACCATGGAAACCCTATATTGACAAAATAAATTCCATGCACTTGTATTTGTATATTTTTCTTGGTTGTACTTGCTATTAAATATTGCATGTAAAAGGAAGATGAGAAGGAGTAAATAAGAAAAGAATCTATCCTGCTTGATGATTTCTCCTTGGAGATGATGAGCATGATGGAAGGATAGAACTGGAAGAACCTTGAAGGAATTGATGGTAACAAGTTCAAAGGAGTAAGCATATATCAGTATATTTCCTAGAAGAACCTTGACTAAGTATGGCATCATAGATAGAAGCATTTAATAGTAGCATATTTAAATTCTACTTGTTTAAATTGCGTAAAATAAATCATCTAGCCCTTTAAGAATTAAAAGATTGGGACCATTTTGAATATGTTTTCATCCATAAATTGTCTAACATTATGTTATAGGAATCCATTTTGCTACGTTGGATTCTCACGATCCTATAGGAACCATCATTATGGAGGTTATTGGAAAAGGAATTATGACAAGGATTAGTATATATTCCATATTGTATGGAAACAATACTAAGAAGATGAAGGAATGCATTTGGTCAAGTTGAAATCCCATTATAGGATACAAATAACTAGATGTTTGTGTGAAATATTAAGAATGCACGTTTAAAGTAACCCTTGGGTAGGATTCATATAATCCTATAAGAAAGATTGGTCATATGCATAGTGAATCCTTCATTTGGTTATATTATGCCTAAGAAGGTAAATTTGACTTACACTAGAATGGCTAAAATTATAATACTTTCTCACTAGAATATATTTATTAATGATCAACATCTAGTATAATATTTGAAAGCAAATGGTAACTTGGTAATCAAGTTCGATCCCTGGGAACTCTAATGCAAGAAGGAAGATTCAGCTGGAGATGGACCATCAGGATGTTGATGATGAGAAATTTGTGATGATGAGGTAAGTTTGATGTTAATATTTTTGTTGGTTATCTAGTGAACATATCTTTTTTGCTACCTAGAAATATATTGAAAGAATACATGATGATAGTTGAAGAAAGTTCAATTATATGGAGAATGTTGATGGAAACTCAATATATGATACATGACAACTATAAAATATATACTCATATTGTGATTGAAAGGTAGCAGTGTGAGAAGAAAACCTGAAGGTCAAAGAAGAGCACTTTCATGAGGAAGCTATTATTAGCTTGAAGTTTGGGAAGGCTCGATATAATTCCTTCATTGATAACAATATGAACATGATGTGTAAGACTGATGACTTGGAACTTATCACAGATTAAGGAGAAAGATGGCTCAATGATACCCATAAAGGAATAAAGTTCAATATGATGAGATGCGAAGGAAAGAGGGATCCATTCAGTTATCAAGAACATGTAGTTGATACTTTGATGGAAGAAATATGGAAATATTGTATGACTTCTCAACTAGAAGATGAATTAAAGAATCTCCCTTAGATTTGAGAGGGTGTAAAGGAGTCTCCTTGAATAGGAGGATGGATCTATTCTCCGATTAAAAGGAGAATAGGGATATCCTCTTTGGGAGAGAGGGAGTGATGTTGGATATCACATATCCATTCTCTTCTTCATGTGTCATGTACATGACCAGGACTAACATCCATAAGTCTATGTGAAGGAATTGGAGATAGAGTGGTATAGGATTGGATAAGCATGTGTGGTTTCCTTCAGGATAGAACATCTAGGAGAGGAAAGGTACTTACACTCTTTGAGGATAGGACAGGTGTCCGAGGTAAGAGTGGTCAGAGAGTATCAATATTCTTTGAGGACTCAAGTTTGGAAATCCAACATAATAATAGTCCTAAAAGGGCATAACTTTGAACATCCAGGTGGGGTATGTGCCTTAGAGGTAGTTTTGTATCACACGCAAATCCTCCCACCATAATGCTTTCAAATGAAGTTGAGATTGTCTAAATAGGCCTCATAGATAATTTTTATTGAACATAATGTTGATGCTTACATATGTCTTACCAATCCAACTCCTCTTATGAGAACTTTTCAAAGGGAGTGTTGTCCTTGTATCGATTGGAAAATTATGAATACCTCCCTAGTTAAGAGAGAGTGTTGGAAAATGTAACTAGTTTCACTTTTCATAATTGTCATTTAACTCATGTATCTATCAAATGGAGAAACAAGATGATGTAAGAACAAAAGGAAAAAATATTTTTGTAAAAGCATGGGTTCCATGCTCAGAATATTTTTCATTGGGTCTCCAAGGGTTTATATGAGTCAATTTGTCCTTGTCATAATGTAAAAGACCCTTTTGGGAATTTGTATGAAGAAAGGAAAACATATTTTCTATTTGTAAGTGTATAGAAGGATCCCAAGACCAAGTCGGCTAGCGAGGAAGAAGTCAACCAGTAGACGACTCATGGATCCTATTGGAAAGGCTATAAAAAGAAGAGCTTCAACCTTATTTAAAGAGAACAAGAAATCATCTCTTGGCTTTGATTTTCAATTGAAGGAGACATGTGAAAGTATTAGGAAGGCTAGAAGAGCCTAGCAAAGAAGGAATCAAGTTCTATTATGTTCAAAAATCTATATTATCTCTGTAACAACTCACACATGCAAGAGGGCTAGGATTCTAGCCATGCAACAAGTTTGAAAACTTCGGGAAGCTGTTGCATATTTGGTTGATGATATGTAAAGGCTATTCCTTCTCATTCATTGAAGAAGGAGGAAGTTTGGCTGGCTTGGTTCTTGGTGGTAGGCTTGGTCTAGGATTTGGTCTTGGTAGTTTCCTTTGAATTTGATTCTATAAGAAGATGATTTATTTATGGGTTTTCCCCTTGGTGGGTTTTGCCATGACTTCGAGCCTATATCTTATGTTCATTTTCTTATGGTTGTGATCTTTATTGTTTTGGCATTAATTTGATGATAAGAACATAAACATAATCAAGAACATTATGAATATAATATCACGAGTAAATTTCATGTAAGGAAAAGTGAATTAAATGTTTCCCTAATGGATTTTCCAATACTTAGGTTGCAACTACTCAAGCTATAGGTAAAACGTGCCAATTATCTGAGGACTGACATTACTTAACAAACAATTTTTTTTTTAATATTTAATACCAATACTAAATTTGATAAAATATATATAAAGAAATTTTTAAACTAATCTTTTCATGCATATATAAAACCAATATTGTTCTTAAATTTTTTTGATAAGCGTTTAAAAATTAGTAATTATTAAGACAAAACATAATGTATTTTGCCTACCATAATAACAACAATTTGGAAGTTCATATTTATAGTTTTGTGATTATTTTAACATAATTTTTTTGTCAAATGTACAATGTCATTTGATTATATATGTATAAGATAAATATCACTAAACTTACTGATATATTACCTGAGGTCAGTAGATAAGTAAAAGATGAGAGAACTAAACACATTGATTTATAAAGTGATTTCATTAAACATGTAGAAATTGAGAAGGTTGAACTTATAAAAGTAAATTATAATTATTTTCACTATATTATTTCATTAAATAAAATTTAAAAATGGAAAAATAAACATAATGTTTTTTTTCAAAAAAATATTATTAAGAAAATATATTAGTGTAATTAATATTTATGTTATTTTTTTATGAATTAGATTTACTTCACGTAAATAAATTACACTAAAGTACTTAATATTTAAATTAAATTAATGGGAAAAAGTACATACCAAATTTCCCTCTCCCCTTTAATAAATGTAAGACAACATGTTCTTTTTTATGGAATACAAAGTTCATTGTTTTCACTTGTCAAAGTGTGATTCTTTCTCTATTCATTTTATTTATATCTTTTATATCCTTAACACTTTAGTGATTTTATAAGGTTGTGAGGTTTGGGTTGTAATTATTTTAGAGAATTTTGGGAGCCTCAATAGTTAGTTCAATTGGTAGATTCTATGCTAAAGTTCAATGAGTCCTCAAGAAATAAAATCTCATTAAGTTTGTTGGGTTTACATGTGAAATGTACAAGGTTGAGTCAAGCATAATAGTTATTGAGTCAATCATGCTAAACTTGTTCAATAATTTTCCAATGTATTTCTTTGGGGAGGTGAATATTTAGTTTGGATGTTGAGTCACTTCAATACCCACATAGTAGTGAATATCTACAAAATTTTTCATCTAAAATCCTTTCGTCATCTCATTATTTATGGATGCAATATGGATTTCATTACTCCCTATCATCAACAAATCATATACATACACTACGAGGTATACCATAGTTTTTCAAACTTTCTTGACAAATAGAGTTGCATCATCAAGTTTAAAATTCATGAAATTTAATCTCAAAAGATACTCAGTTAATTTTTCATAGCAGTATCACAATGTTTATTTCAAGCCATATAAGGATTTGATGAGTTTACATATTTTTTATTTGCATCCCTTCACAATTGAAGAATCTTTCAACTGATACATGAATACATTCTCTTTCAAATATCCATTCGAGATAGTATTCTTCACATCCATTTGATGAAATGTTTATCCATTCTATGTTGTCAAGGAAAATAGAGTATGGATGGTGGCCCATTTTGATATGGGGGGAAATGTCTCATAATAAACAAATTATTTCTTTTGAATTTTTTTTTCCCATGACTATTTCTGTATTTTTTTAAGAGAACCATCTATTTTATACTTGTTCTTATTGACCCACTTGCATCCAATTGGATTGGGATCAAATGGAGCTTCCATAAACTTCCATGCCCCATTTTTTATGAGAGCATCATACTTGCGCATTTATTTTTTCCACTCATCATTTGAAGCATCTTCTTCAAATTGGTTTAAAATTAGTAGACAAATTCAATTTACAATCATATGAAACATCTATATCATATAAAACACTTGAATAAAAATGATCTACATCACCTCCATCTTGTCTATATGAGTCTATGACTCCTTTGTTTCTGACCTCATTGATATGAACAATTTTCAGCCTTTTGATGAGCAATTTTGGTGAAATTTTATTATTCAATGGACTACGTTGCTCCATTAATTGAGATGGTGCTACATTTCCTTCAAGAGTCACCTTCCAAACCTCTGAGTTGTATCATCCAATGGATTTGCCTGATATGATGAATTCATTGAAGCTTCATGAAGGGGATGTGTTGTTTCAAAATCATATCCAATAGATTTATCAAAGATGGTAACCCTCCCTTTAATACGTTGAATCTCATAATGAAATTCATGATATATATTTTTCTAAGTGAATCTATCTAGATGACCATACTACCACTCAACAAATTTTTCATTCTTGGAAGATTCAAGAAAAAATACATCTCTATAAAGAATATTATTCTTGTTTAGTTCATCATAATGGTGATATGCCTTAGTGGTATTTGATTACCCCAAGAAAATGAAGTTTCAAATCCTTGCATCAATATTGTTTCTTTTGATGGGCATGCATTATATTGTTTACATGGGTACCTACACACACTATGCATTGTGCCAAGTGAAACAGGAGGTCACATGAGGGAGGAAGCATGCTTTCACAGGGGCTCGGGGAAGCACCCCTAGAAAAAAATGTGTAGCTTTTTGCATTGATTGTTGGTGTCTTTCATCACAAAGTTTCCACTTTAAGCGATTTTGTGTGTGCATGGTGGTTTTTGCCATGGTTTTATAGTATCAATTAAGGAATTACAGTTATATTATAATCCATGTTAAATGCAATGGTGGTTTACTTATTTGATCAGATATATATATTGTATTTTAACACTATAAATACTAATATACTAAAAAATCTTCCTAGTTTCCCAGTTTGAGCTTCGAGGTTAAAATGTTTGTGTCTCTATGCGTGTTTTTCATTCCATATTTACTATTTTATGAAGAATTTGTTTGCATAAATTAATTTTATAGTTTTAAAACCTACATTTGGTATTAGAGTGATTTTTTATTCAAGGGTACTCTTTTATGTATAAAGGGTTTTTCTTGGTCCTATCGCAAGCCATATTATAGTGTGATTTTTATGAAATCAATTCTTGTGGTGGAAGGAAATGGTGAGTAGTTCAAAGATAGAGATCGAGAAATTCAATGTGTATATTTTTGAGTTCTTGAAGCTCAAATTGGAAGATATGATGTTGGACATAGAACATTGAATGACTGTGGATCCATCTACTGCATCGATGAGGATGTTGATAAAAGACTAGACCAGGTTGGATAGAAAGGAAATAACATAATGCATATGTGTTACTTAGATTAATTATTAAGAAATATTTTAGGATAAGCTACATCAAAGGCATTATGGAACAAGTTAGGAACTTTATAACACTCTAAGTCCCTCACAAGCAAAATGATATTATGGAAAAAGATGTATAACTTGAGAATGAAGGATGAAGACTCAATGATAGAGCATCTAAATACATTCAATAATGTGGTGAGTTATCTATTGTTTATTCATATTAAGATTTCAGATGAAAAATTGTGTATTAGTTTCTTGTATTCTTTACTAGACTTTTGGTATAGTTTAGTTGTTACCATAGGTAGTAATGTGATGTTAAATTATGAAACTAACACTATTTAGTCAATTCAATGTTCATAAATTGTTTACATAAATTATTAACCGAAGTTGGTAAAATTGTGAAGTGCACTATATATGCTAGAAGCCTTTTTGAGTTTATTAAGATAATGATTGTGGATGGTTCTATAGATTTTATTTGCTTCTATGTTCCTAATGAGAAATAAAGATTTACAATACAACCAATTCTTGAGAATGAAAGCAAGACAAGCTATCATGATCTTCTTTAACTGACAATTGTTAGTTACTATGTAAAATGATAAAAACAAAGCTATCTAAACTAGTGTTCTAGAAAGATAATTACTTCTACTCTAAAAATAATTACTTCTATTCAAAGATGAAATTTATAAAGCGATCTAGATTAATATCTACACACCACAATTATCAATCTTAATTTAAATAATAAAACAAAAAGCAGAAAGAATGTGATCCAAACAAGCATGATTACTTATGAAAGGAAGGAAATTTATATACACAATCTTATTTTAGATAGAATGTAAATGATTTGAAATCGGTAGAAAACAAATGAAAGACTGTAAACAAATAATTACAAAGAAATGAAACGACGATAATCCAATTCTAGAAAAATAATGAAATGAACTGATCTGGATAATAAGAAAATGAATGAACCTCAACTATCTATAGGTTCCCTCCATAAAACAACAAGCTTATAAATCTTATCTCAACAGCTAATTGCGCATGATATTCATAAGAAAACTTCTTCAATTAAAAAGGAATAGAGTCATGGAACTTCAAAATGTCAATTACAAATTACATATCTGTTTGCATGTATTGTTTTCTGTTTACACACACACACACACACACACACACACACACACACACACATATAGCATTCGTGCCCAAAACTTTTGATTTTTTAATGCCTTAAAAGCTTAAAATAAATCCTAATCTAAATGCTAATATGATAATGGAAATTTGAACGCTTCTCGATGGTTTTCTATTTCGAAAGATAATCAGAGACTCGTGATTGATTTGAACTCTCGATGCTCTGTTCATCCACGTGTTGACCTGCTTCCTTGACTATGGTACTGAGTGATTCCCTTGATGATTTGGCTTGAGTGAATAGGAGGAGATCCATGAGGAGATCAATCCTTATCTGACCATGTGCTTCTTTTCTTGGATGGCATACTAGAATCCAACAAACCATGGAGATAGCTGCGGAA
The DNA here is from genome assembly GCA_000404065.3 of Pinus taeda. NCBI lineage: Eukaryota > Viridiplantae > Streptophyta > Pinopsida > Pinales > Pinaceae > Pinus > Pinus taeda. The sequence goes on along the minus strand of APFE030198390.1, from coordinate 103 downwards.
TCATAAAACAACTGCAAATTCGTATTAATTTTTTAGCTATTACAATCTTTAACTTAATAATAAGGCACATTAATAAATATGAAAAATAAGACATTTGAGTACC
>APFE030198376.1:0-11954 GCA_000404065.3 Pinus taeda | reverse complement strand
ATATACAGTTTTTAGTTGTTTATATGTTATTACATGAATGTTTGTGTTACCATTTAGCACTTTTGTACAGTGGAGCCATTTATTTATGTTTAATGTGTGAATAACTTATTATGCGATATGTTGTTCACAACTGTTTTGCCTAACTTTTTATGCAAAGTGGTTCATCTTAGTTGATTTCCATTCTTATAATCACTGAATGATCTTTATTACCAGTTATTATTTGAAAACTCTTTAGATCGCATAATAGAAGAATTACATCCTGGGTTAACATAGATTGATGTGCTGTTTTCATTAGATTACAATAGCATAGAGTAAGATTAAAGTAGTTTAGATAGGAATTTTTAGATCAGAAACAACCAATTCTGCACACACACACCCTTATATTGGGAAACTGGTCCCATTATCCCGAGTTGGACCCGCTATACCAAACAGATAAGGAGCTGCCAACCAAGGTCTCGACCGGGCGGGTATCCCCCTTGTTATCGACCCGATTTTTGGGGCTTCAATAGGTACCTGTAAAACCCATATGTAAAGGATTAGGCCTTTTTTCCTACTACATTTTCCAAAACTTCATCCATGAATGGTGTTGGAAATGGGTCATGTACGCATGCATCATTCAACTTCCTTAAATTGACACACATCCTTATTTCTCCCTTGGTATTTTTCTCTTGTACTACCATGGGACTTACCTAGTCAAATTCTTCCATAGGTTCGATTATGCCAGCTGTGACCATATTCTCAAGTTTCTCCTTCACCTTCTCCTTGTATTTTGGGGTGAGCCTATACGACTGCTATTTTACAGGCTCCACATTTGGCTTCAAAGTGATTTTCACAATGCCTAGGGCTCCCACGATGCCCTTTAACTCTGTGAAATTCATTAAGAACAACTCTTGGTACTCATGTAGTAACTCAACGACATTTCCAACTATATCTTCATCCTAGTAATCTCCCATGCGCACGAACTTGGGCTCTGCCTCTGAGCCTATGTTGATCTTCCTTGTCTTAACAGGATGCATTACATTAGGTATTTCAACATTGGCTCCTACCACTTTGCGTTGTCCTTTTGACTTAGAAATATTAATGTTGCATGGATCTTCCTCATCTTCCTCAGTAGTCATATTATAGAATTTGAGTGCATCCTGCAACTGTACGTTCTAGTCGGGCTGTACCTAAGGCATTAGCCCATTAGGTGTACAAAAAATTGCTGCTCTAATTTCTTGAAGGGCATCATCTATACACTGAAAACCATCTTCAAAGCTAAAGGTCAATATAAAACTATCCTTCATATCATTCTAATTGATGGTACCATGGCGCAACTCCGTTTCAAGATAGCAATTCATTGGTATCACATCCAAAGTGTGAACAAATACATGTACCCATTGTGGTCGAGGGCCTTCACCTCGTGACTTAGTCCAACGAGATAAATGATCTCGAGGATCATATTTTCCATTGTACTTTTCTGTGATCCTTGTGTTTGCATGATTAAACCTGAGCCTCATCAATTGTCGGTACTCCTTCCAATCTCCTATATTATCCTTATCCGTGCCCCACCATTGTGCAGGAATAGCCCTCGAGGCTATATACAAGGCTTGGAATCAATATTCTTCCAGCACATTCCCTTCAAATTTGTCTAGAAATAAATTGACATAATCTATTCCATCATGATATGGTAAATTATGTACCTTTATTGATATGTAGCAAAGAGATTTTGTCATTCTATTACATCACAGAGTAGAAACTTCATGCAACCAGTTCTACCAATTCTCCAATTCTTCATCTGAGTCTAAATGACATGAACTATCCTTCTCCCAACTTATCCTTCCATCTGTGGCAGGGTTGATCCTATCCTCATTGCACGCAACTGACTTGTAGATGTGATCAAAATATTCATCACTGTGTTCTTCACGGACATGTTCTATATAGAGCACTCCTTCATAGGAATCTAAACGAACAATGACCTTGGTACTGTTATTTTCAAATACATACTTCTCCTTTTTAGATTGATTATGGCATCCATATCCAAAACCAAATCGATTCCGAGTAAAGCTAGATACATATTACTGTCGTCCACAATTTCAATTGTTAGGATATTCCAATGCATAGGAAGTAATTAGTATAACTTGGTCTAGTGTATAACTAGGTAAAGTGTGTTTCTTTAGTATGTATTTTTTTTAACTTACAATCCAATGGTCATGATATGTTCTAGACATGAGGTGATCTGACGGTTCATTCCCTCCTCGATATTACCAACACTTGATCCGTGGCTTACCACTCGATTGGTCCATGATCTCTATTTAAAGAGCATGGATGGTCATTTGTTAGGTGACCATTCATGAGAGAAGCTTATGTAAATTTTCTATCTTTTACATTAATAAATCACCTGAAGTGGCCGCGTTGGCTCAGGCCATGGACTGTTTCCCTCTTTGAGGGTTTTAACCACGTCAAGAATACTGGAGTACTAATCTCTGATCTGTTTGTGAGTGGTGTCCTTTCGTGTTCTATCTAAGGAAACTTCCCTGTAAATTTCTACATCAATGACTTCAAAATCCACCATCACACTTGCTCCTTCAATGTCCACCATAATGCCCTGCAACCGACCCATCGGGATAATCTTCTGCTGATTGGACATGCAGAACTATTATAGCTTTGGTTTCCCCATCCACTCCCAAGTCTACTTTGGAAACACATTTGCATATGATCCTCAGTGTAGAATTACTTGATCCATTTCAAATTTGCCAATCTGCGCAGTTAATCACATTTCCCAGCCAATTCTTTTCTTATTTTCGTTGACCTTATTTACTGCACGTTGTTCAGGCTTTGGCTTCTTTTTACTGTCACAGCTGTCAATTAGTTCTTGTAACCCTTCCACTACTTTTTGTTCCCTTAGAAACTTCATACACATATACAAAAAGGACTTGAGAACAACAAAATCAGGGTTCTGTGTTGGAGTACCTACTTTAGGGGTGTTATTTCAGGGTACTAGTTGCATTTGCATCCTTGATGTCGAAGCCTGGGGTATATGAAACTCTTCTCCACCTCTGAGAAAGTTGCCTTTTCCTTCTACAGATCAAACCTAGTATTCTTATCTCCTGCCTTCCTAACCCATTTATCTACCACAGGATTTTTATCGTCTTCTCTATCTTTGCATATAGCCGCATCACTTCATGTCACAATAGTAATGCTTGGGTTATCTTTGCATGGCTCAGATCGCATAATTTGTATATTCTGTGCAGGATACTAATTCTTCTTTTCCTACATTTTATCCATTAAAATAGGAAAATATTCTATCACATAGTTAAACTGTCTACAATACTGACATGAAGGGTGAGTGGGATTATGAAAATCTCGCGCATAATGTCTAGCTTCGCCACAATTATAACATATGATTTGACCCCATCCTCATCCAATCCCTCCTCGTCCACCTTGAAATGCTCTGAAAACTGCAGGTGAACCATTATATTCGCGTGCCCGACTTTCATCTTGCATCCTATATGTCAGAGTTCGATCTACCATCAAGTCACAATTGTGAAAATGGCTCTGATCATGTCCTACTAATCAACAAAACCTACAAAATAATTACTATGGCGTCTGCAAATATTTATGTAATAAATAATATTGATCAGTCAGGTGCTGGCCCACAACTCAGAAAATACTCCACCATATGCTTGGTCCGGTACATTTTCTAGCACTAGGCTCCAACTTCAAAGGATTGGGATCTCCGCTAGCCAAATAATCAAGATAGATAGGAAACTGGTTCTTATAGTGACCTTCCTTCTTACACTTTAGATACCAAACTTCTGAGCGTATCTCAGACTGAACTTCCTTTCATTTCTTCAAGTCTTGCAACTCCATATGCAAGCTTTCCAATTGGGAATGTATCTACTAAACCCCTATGTGAGTATCTTGTATCGACGAAGCTTCTAATTTCATCGTGATTTCGAATGTTTCCGCTTGTGTCCCAAGATTTAGCTGTGATAGTGGTAATCTGAGGTGTGACAACAATTCAATTATATAACACTATTTATGTTGTTCATCAAAGATCTAGAAGTTGACTTGTCTGAGTAAACATTTTAACCTTTGATATGCATCCTAGGCAGTCTCATTGATGACTTGCTTAATTTATTTTATTTCTGTAATTCACTGTGACTACGACATGGGAATCTTAAACTCTGCGTTCAATGCGTTATTCACTGCAGCTAATGAAGCAACTAGATTCATCATATTATACTTGATATACCATGAAAACACTCTGTCTTGCAGCGCTGTAACAAGCTGCACTTTCTTCACATCATCATCATTGATCTACTGTGCTTTCCACACAGCTTCTATGACAAACCAAAATTTATTAGGACCCTCTAATCCTTGACCCTTAATATAGGCATATTTACTATGTTAGCCATGTTGAATAGTGGTGGTGGAGGTGGCGGTGGAGCTGTAGGTGTAGGTGTATGAGGTGCAGGCGAAGGTGGAGGTGGAGTGGACAGATGAGGAATCCCATAAGTGTCTTCAGTTTTTGACTGCACTACACCTCTAGGTGTACTAGGGTTGCTCCTTTCCTCTTCACTTTTTGATTCACCCAGTAATGGAATGTATTCACCCTTAATAAATTTGTTATGATCTACTTTGAATCTTTTTCCACTTTGCATAGACCTAGTTTGGATTATTTTAAACATCAATCTATAGGCATAACACCCTTTTCACATAACAACATCATAATCTAGAGCTTTAAGGAATTCAAATACTTACCTCATGGAACTTTGAAAAATCGGTGCTCAGCTTCATTGTAGGATACTTTTGTGTCAATTGCGAACTCAATAATGAAGCCTCCGAGGATAATATCGATCCAGTTATCAAAAACTCTTGCAACCTTATTTACAGACTCCTTAAGTCGTTTAATTAGCTCTATGGTCCACACAATAGGATCGTTGTGTTTCCAACAGGGCTTGTTTGCAACTAGCCTTGAAATATACTCATGCAGCTCATTAGCAAATGATGCATAAAAGATCTCATCTCATTCCATCTAGATATGCCTCTGTAGCCACCTTTCTATCGTCTGGCACAAATTTATTCTTTCATGTGCTGCAAGTTCATGCAAATTCCAATCTACCCAATTTTGGATCTCTTTTCTAGTCAGTCACCACATCACACATCCCTTAGATAGATCCCGGTCCTAACATTGCAACCATTTTTTGGCTTCAGGGGCTTAGACCCATGTTTAGATTTAGCTGCGCTAACCAACAAAACCCTATAAAATCGACCCTTTTGGAAACGATCTGCGTAGCATAGATGACAATCTCACCCGAGTCAATATTGGAGGATGCTAGAACCAGGTTTCTACATCAAGAGGGGGTATGCAATGTAGCTGTAAGGTTTCTTCATTTTAGGGCTTAATTTAACCTTCATGAACCATCAATATTATTGTTACAGTCATAGAACCTTTTCTTGCTTAATAGATTTGTAAGATGTGTGTAACTAGTGTAACACATATTATTCATCATATAAAAGAGTATTTGAATCTTCGTGATGCACTTGCAGAATAAATGTATAAAAAAAACCATAGATAGGATAAAACATAGAAACTATGCGAACATAAGAAAATACATAGATATGTCTCAAATTATTCGTTATAATCTTAAGTCTTCACAGATACAATCTATTTGACCCTACGCACACAACTGCAGACTTACCAAGGTATTCATGCACACAGTTGCAGGAGCCTTCCCAATTGCCTAAATACATAAATATCTCCCAATTACAGACTCAAAAACATGACATCTAATGAATTGATTGTTTTCCTTAAACTTGCTAAAACACCCCTTTATATATTGTTTTACCCTTACAATACCATGGTCTGCAATCCATGGGCGGAACTCAAAATACTCTAGATAATCCCATCCCTTTATAAAAGAAGGGGATTTGATCCGCCCTAAATCCCCTTTGACTCTTCTAACCCTACACAAATCGTGCTCCACTCCTCAGAATGTAGAGTCTTTACATGACTCGGAAAAAACTTAGACCTAGGGGACCCCTGCCCAACACCCGGAGATAAACCACTTGTCAATCTTATTAATGTGTCTAAAATTTTGGTCTGAAGGAAATTATTTTAATCTGCATGAACCCTCTAACATGTCTATCTACGTAATCACCCACACACTTTTGTAGCCAGGTCAAGTCCCTAAGTTAATGTGGATGATGGAAACGAATTTTGATTCACCACTCCAAAATGTTTTGGGATACTTTGCATTCTTCATAGTTAGAGTTAGGTTCTGAATCTTGTAATTCCTACAAGGGTTTAAGGAGATATCACCAAGTACTCAAAGCCAGGAACCTAGAGTTTTAAATACTACAACTGAATCATTGCAACATAAAATCAATGGTTTAAGGTATAGCTTTTCCTTTCGGTAAACTCAAGAAGTAAGCTAGAGATTGATAGTCTCTATGCTTTGAAAATGTATGTGGTGAAGCCCTTACACTCATCCCTTGTGTCTTTTTTTGAACGAACTTCATGTGAATTGATTTTCTTAAAAAGTTGCTTGCTATGAAGTTTTGTTTCATGACTGAGATCCATTTGTTCTCCTTATATATTCATATTTTTTAATAGCCTTTAAATAATTCTACAAAATTCACATTGTCTAGTTGCTCATTTGGTTGTAATCATAATGTACAATTATTTCTTTTGGGTCAAGGTAGTCATAAATTTTATGCACTCTTCTCTCAAATTCAGTTAATGCTAGAATATCATTGCATTTCCTCTCCAGGAAAAATCCACTACAACATATGAATATGAAACTTCAACTCTAGTTTGAGCAAGGTTTTGGTACCAAAAACTCTGTTTCATTTCGTGCAGCCATTGTATCAACCTGGCCATATTTTACAATTGTGTTGTATTAAGAATACTATCGGTCCACTAGTTTAATATCAACCCCTCTTTCTTAGTTTAGTTTTCACTATGTAAAAAGCTTTGTATCACCTAGGCTCTTGAGACCTTTGGTTTCAAGCCTAGAGGAGGTGATTAGTTTTTTAGGCTTAATATGTAGATTTTTCCACATTAAGATATGTGATTGATTATGTCGCTTCTTCTTGGAATTATTATATTTCCACCTGACATTATGGTCGTTACATTTTTAACTTCAGAACGTATCCCTTCACTATATCATAAGGAATCTATAAACTTAGTTGCTTGTCAATAATATCTCTCTACATTTGTAATGAAGAGTTTTCATCTTGTTCTAACCTTTTCCTTAGCTAGTGATTCCAAAATATGATTTTCATTGACCATATATACGAGTCAATACTCTCTCACACAATTTTCCATCCTATGTTTTGATTATACTATTATGCTCGACCCTAAAATTGTTGCACTGTTGATTAAATCTATGGCATCATACTTGTTGTAACATTATTTGTTTTTTATAAGTTAGTATATTAGTAAAAAAATAAATTCAAAATGATAAGTTAGGATATGGATGAAAAAGAAAGAAAAATTAAAATGTTAGGATAATTTTATATTTTATAGGCATCCATATCAGTAAAATGATAGGAGTTAGCTGCCCTAAAGAAAGAAGGAAAGATAAAAATAAAATGTTAGGAAAGCAAAAAGAAAACGAAGGCTTCATTTTCATACAAAAATAAATGCAAAGGCTACTAGTCTAAATGCGCCACATTAGAAAAATGCTAAATTTTGTTAATTTATGATTAATTCCTTAATTGTAATTAATTCTTTAGCTATAAAATTTTGCATTTCAAATTATACTATAAAGCACATGTTTGATTTGACCCAAATCAATAAACGACGAAAAGGTCTTGACGATTTTCCATAAAGCAAGCGCATGATTCGATGGTTGATCTTTTCCCCACCCAGATCAATGGCGGGGAGATATTTCGCAGCCCCTCGACCGTTTCTCGTTAACGTGAAGGGAGGGGGTCCGCAAAGTGGTTTCCATGGTGGATGTCCTGACCATACATGTCACCATCACATCACTCTGCACGCCCCCCGCTCAAAACCACAAACAAATCACTACCCCCCTACAAATCACTCTTGGTTTCCCTCTGCCAATGACTCTTTCACCCCGCCAAAGCCATTATCCCTCAACCAATCCCAAGCTGAAACCTCACATATATGTTGCCTATTCCCCCCATCCATTACCCCCTTACACGCTTACTGCCTCATTTGTCATGGCCATTATATTCACCCATTGCAACCCCGCTCTTATGCATTAAAAGATGCTACATTTATCAATAAAATAGATATCCCTTCCCGCATCTTATAAGTAAAATGAAACTTTCCTCTTTGTCACTTTCCTTTGATTGTTTTCAATTGTTTGCAGGTTTATAGTTTTGCAGAAATTCTTACTTTTTGCTCATTCTGTCACTGATAACCACTTTTCTTCCTGTCTGCTAGTATGGCCCCAAAAGCAAAAACTAAGAAGAAGAGTGCAGAGGAAGGTACTACTACCTAACCCAGCTTAACCTTGACCATATCTCGCTTCGATTCACTATTCAAAGTTGCATAAGCCAAGTTTGAGTTTTATTTTTATGAACTACACTTGTGGCTTAAACATAATTATTTCGACCAGCAAGATCCGATTAGGTTTTGGGAATCCCTATTACCTTTTTATAGTTTCCCAAAGACACATGAATTCCATGACCTTATTACTTGGTATCAAGCCAAGTATGATCCTATGAAAAGAGAAATCATGGCTCAAAATAGAGACATTCTGATAACCATTTTTGCTCAAACCATAAATGAAATGCTCTTAATTCCTTGAATTGATTCTTTGACTCAATTTTCATAAGCAACACTTATGGATTTGCACCATAAGTTAAACTTCCCACAGAGAGCCCAAATATGCGAAATCTTTTTGCCTAATGATGCAAAATTTCCCAAAAGAAATCCATCTTACTCATATGCCATGTTTCCTGAAGTCTCCACATATTGCATTTCCTTGCTTTCCTATTTCCTAGGATACCCTGATGACTAGTCTGTTGATGGGACTATCCTTGGTTTCCTTTCCATTTTTAATAAAGATCAACAACCAACATTCATGTATAATTACAACCAATTCTTGGCTGATAATATACATGAACAATCCATGAAATTCATTGTGCAAGGAGTGTTCAATTACAACTCTGTAATTGTCCACATGCTTTTTTTTTTTTTTATCAGCAAGGTGATCTGTTACCTATCAAACTCAGCAAGTAGGATGAACAAGTAGTGAATCAATTAGTGATTCACTGGACATAAATGGTTAGAACAACTTCTACCACCTCATCATTTGCAGAATTTGTAGATGAATTCATACATCTAGTGGCATAGCTCCTTAAAAGTTAGACAGAGCCCAGGATTGGGAATGAAATTAAGAGGATCCTGCGCTTAAGTGAACAAACCAAAAATGGTGACTAGTATTTATACTAGAACTACGCCGGATAAGAATATATGGTTGTGAGATTGTACCATTAAAGATGCCCAAATATGTTCCTTTGAGAATATTTTCTCTGGAATATATTAGGCAGATGATTCACATGGATGAGCTACATTTTGTTTCTGGTAAAAGAAAGTCTCAGTTCAAGCTTAAAGCATAGATTGGATCATTTATTTGCAACAACATATCAGCTGGTGTTGAGGCAAACACATTATTGAAGAAAATGAATTTCCATCCTAGTTTCACCTAGTCCTATGATCCTTTTGCATCAATTATTTTTGGAGGGTTAGTTTATAAATGACTCCTTATAACCATACTCCAAGGCAAGAAATAGAAAAATTTATGAATCAAGAAACATGGATTGATGGGACTCTTCAAGAGGCATATGAGAAGGCTGTGTCTACCCCCACTGAACAGACTCTAGTTTCTCAGAGCAAGAAACACAAAAGGTTGAGAGATGAAACTTCATCCACTGAAGATGTTATGAAAGGATTCATTTTTAAACAAAAGAAGCTTAAGGTTAGCTTGGTAACATCAACAGAAGAGACTCCACCAGTGATAACTGATCTTGGAGATCCAGAAGTGTCTACATCAGCAAGAGTTAGTGCTTCAACCACTCCTCCTACAACATTAGCTTCTAGAGAGCCTCTAGAAATTATTTAGTCAACAGGAACCAACACTTCGGATGATCAAAACATATTTTCAAGGTTCCTATAAATTAAGCAGAAAAATGAGACTTTAAAGTCCAATGTGTATAACGAGTTCTACAAGCAGACTTCAACCTCCCAACATAGGCTCCTTTCTACTTTTGACAGTGAGAAAGGAAGAATACAAATGGCTTTCTTACAAGTCCAGATTCCATTTCCTAAAGCACCATCTGATTAGAAAAAGACTATGTTTTCATTTAACACTAGTCAAATCCATCCAATTGACCAGATGGACATGCACAAAAAGACAGGTGAGACGGTGTTTTCTACTATGACAACTACAACCGTGTCTCTTTCTAAACTAAGGACTTCCCTATCAAATGTTCAGTCCCAACTTATGTTAGAAAATATTTCTTCTCTAGCTAAAGAAAACAGAATAAAATCATTAAAGGATTTTGTGATGAAAGTGGGATATGATCCCAAAGATGTAAAAGATGCAGAACTACTCCTTGAGAAGAAGGATGCAGACATCGCTGCATTGTAGAAACACTGAAAGTTGCCATCAACAAAAGATCCTTTGACCAATGATATGGTAGAAAGTGAACAAAAAATGGAGGATATGCTCAAGCTTATCATTAAGCAGAATATATAGTTGAAGAAAATGGAAGAGAAGATTGAAGAATTATTGAAGGAGAAGGAAACAACACAACTTGCCATAGTGCCACTCACAATAGTTCCAATAGAAGTTGCACTACATAGCCTAGTTCGTCATCAACAACCATTGAGTCTACATCAGCAATAGCTAATCCAACCATATTATCACAGGAATTTCAATATAAAAGTAGGAAAACCAGAAACTACTTCATAAATTCCAAAATCTAGAATTGAAAAAGTACAAAGTGATATGTATTTGCAATAAATGCAGAAGACTCGCAAATTGGAACTTAAAATACAGAAGTTGGAGGGTTATTCCTTGATGGTAGACACTTTGGCTCATGCCAAGGAAAGTATTCGGACAAAAATCAGCCAATCCATGAGAGAGGTCATCCATACAGATTATTTTTGAGCAGCAAGAACTCATTAATAGATGTAGAGTAGTGATTGAAGAACAAAAAGCAGCCTTGAAGACCAAGCCAACAAAAGCCACATATATGATCAATTTTTTAAATTCAGAAAGAAAATAAGAATTAGAATAAATAAACATCTTTGACAGAACAACTACCATCTTAGAGATCAAGAAGGTATTATAGAAAAGGAATTTGATCAATCAATTAGAAACTAAATGTCAAACCCTGGATATTTATGGCATGAGATTTCATTCAAAATCTAATGTTTTAAATCAGAAAGGGTTGCTAGGATTAGTAGGTTTGAATGATAAGTTGATTAGATTAGATGATTATTGCAAGGAGTTATATGCTATTGTAGTAGACATAACCAAATTTGCAGGAGTTAAAGGACAAATAGCAGGGATGGATTTTCTAGAAGCCTTGGAATTTGATGTAACAATCTTACATGAAATCGAACGCTTGTTTCTCACCAAGCCTAATTTTGAGAGATACACAAAGGTGGATGAAACATTTAGGAAGATGGTAAATGTAGAAATCCCAAGTGAACAAAGATGGGATCAATTGTGTGAAACAATTGAGTAATTTCTCATTTTAACAACATGACATCTCATCAGTGTTTTTAGGCCAGATTATCAACATATCCACAAATGGTAGAGCCACCTCGGCAGAAGTTTCTCGGTTCCTATTATATTGTTTTATTTTTGTAATTTTGTACTATTTTGGTATTCTATTCCAAACATATTGTAGATCGTTTGAAAAATTTTGTATAAATACCTCCTCCTTTGAGTTGTTATGGGTTGAACCCTTGAACACATTAT
>APFE030198374.1:77605-95899 GCA_000404065.3 Pinus taeda | reverse complement strand
AACATTTATCTAAAATTCAAAAATATTTTTAATAGTAGTCAAACTAAATGTTGAAATTTATTTCAAAAGTAGTTATGGCATTTTTATCTTTTTAATTAAGTTGATTAATTAAAATAAATGTCACATAAATAAATATTATAAAGAATGAGTTATATTTTTTTGGACATGTGGTATTGATAAATCATGGTATAGTGAATGTGTGCTAGGAGCAAGAGCAGGTCAACAGCTAGGGTTACAGACTTCAACAGGCGGTGATCTCCATGGAAGGGTGCAAAGGAGGGAGCTCCACTCCCTCCTATAAGCACGTTGTGGCCAACAGAGGTAAGAAACCATTAGAAAATGATAGAGGTCCTTTAGAAGAAGGTAAAAGGAACATTGAAGAGGAGCATGATTGTACCAAATCAAGGGAGAATAATAGCACAAAAGAAAAGGAGGAAGAAGACAAGGAACAGGGAACAAAAGACAAAGCACAAAAGGGACCATGCAAACCCAAAGTTGAGATCACACCTAGAGTGGTTTTAAATGATCCTGCTCTGCAAGCGCATAAGGACCACATGCAAACATATGCAATCATTTGTAAATTCATGGGATTATGGCCCACTGAAAAAGCTTTATAGACATGGATTAAATACCACTGGAAACGAAAAGGAAGCATAGACCTACATCTTGGGTCAAAGGGATTCTTCACTGTGGTCTTCACAAATATTGAGGATAAAGACAGAGTGTTTGAAGGAGGGCGCTACTTCTATGCAGCAGTAGGCCTCTATATGCGGCCATGGATTATGAATTTTCCTAGAGCATGAGATGTTTACTTTGGTCCCAGTCTAGGTAAGACTCTACTCTCTACCTCTTGGTTACTAGCAAATGGAATCATTATCTACTATAGGAAATAAATTAGGATGTTTTGTTAAAGCTTATGAGGCCACCAGAAGGGGAAAATACACTTACTTTGTAAGAATATGTGTGGAGATGGATCTCTCTGGAGCTCTACCGGATGAGGTAATGTTGGAAGTTTTTGATGAAGAATGGGTACAAACAGTAGATTATGAACATATTCCTTTTAGATGCCGCAGATGCAATGGGCATGGGAACCTATTCAGAGATTGTCCTCTCAGTAAAATAGAGAACAAGAGTAAAGCTAACATTATGAAAGATACTGAAAACTTTCACAAAGTGGTACATAGAGGAAAAGGGGGTAAAAGGGGGCAAAAGCAACATCAAACAGAAGGGCAACAGGTCAACCAGAACAAGTTCCAAGTACTCGAAGAAGAAGAATAGATAACAAAAGTAGATCAGACAATGGGAGGAAGTCCAATCAAGAAGGAGAAAGAAGAAGAACGTGAACAAATACATGATATTCATAAACAGAAAGAGACCATGATGAGCAAGGCAGAACATGAAATGGACCAGGAAATGACCTCGAGTGAGATGGAAATGGAGGACCACGAACTATAGGAGATTCTTGATAGAGAACACCTAGATCTGGAAGGGTTATTGAAACAGGGAACCATGGGAGGGGTAGACTCGTTACCTCAAGAAGAGTTCAATAGAGTTCAACAGCTGTTCATATGGAAAACTCAGGCTAAAGGGCTGGAGAGGCAAAGAAGCAATGAAAGGTAGGGTAACGAAGGTGTGAAAACTATGAAAACCACACCAAGATTAGCACCTAGAAACCCAAGAAAGAAAAGAGGCAGGAAAGATCAAAATGAGCTATTGATGGAATGTGGAAAGCTAATGATTGATTTAGGTAAGATGAAAGACCTAACCAGCTACTCCTTTACAAATCTTTAATGGTGAAGTTCACATCTTGGAATATCAGGGGTCTAGGTAGTAAAAAAAATCAAATATTGCTTAGTAATAGAATGAAACAAGCAGCTTAGGATATTATCTTTACCCAAGAAACTAAATGTTCCATTCAAAAAATAAAAGAAATACATAGCAAATGGCTCAATCGATTTGAGTTTCTAGAAGTCAAAGAAGAGAATACAGCAGGAGGCATACTCACTCTTTGGAACCCCCAAAAGATTGACATAATAGATGCTGAAGCATCAATGAATTATCGATCAATAGTTATTCAACCTGTGGGAGATACGGAGACCTATCCGGTCACGAATGTTTATGGCCCTCAAAGAATGGATGATAAACTTAGGTTTCTAGATTCCCTTGTAGATCTCAGAGATAGACATGTAGGAATACCATAGATCATGGGGGGGGACTTCAACATGATCAAATCACTTTTGAAGAAAAAAGGAGGAACCAGAACTCTAAGCAAAGACTCTTTAGCATTTCAAACTTTTATAGATAATATGAAGCTAGTTGACACTAATACGAGTAATGGTCTCTTTACTTGGAACAATAAAAGAGGAGGACAGTCTCAAGTAGCCTCAAAGTTAGATAGATTCATAATCTCAGAGGACCTTATGCTCATTGACAAGGAAACGATAGCGAGAGTTCTCCACTTTGGAGGATCATATCACTGGCCGGTTCAACTGGAGGTTCACGGTATTGGTACCCCCAGGAATAAACCTTTTCGATTTGAGAATATCTGGCTTACCCACCCAAATTTCATCAACAACATTGAAATTGGTGGTCAGAAGATTTGCATATTCAGGGTACAAGAATGTTCCTTCTACACAAAAGACTAAAGAACATCAAGCTTAGGCTCAAAGAATGGAACAAGAATGAATTTGGAAATATTTTTGAAGTAAAAAAATCTGTTGAAGATAAAATGTAGGAACTCAACCAAGCCCTTATCACGGATGGCTTTGATAAAGTCAAAAGTGATCAAATCACCAAATATCATCAAGACTGGGAGAATTTATGTAAACAAGATGAAATATTTTGGAGAGAAAAATCTAGAGTTCAATGGCTAAAAGAAGGAGAGCGAAATACTAGATTTTTCCATAAATCCACCATGGCAAACAAAGCTTACAATAGGATCTCTTTGATCAAGGACAAGGGAGGGAATCTTCTTAATACCCATGAAGATATAGAAGCTGTGTTAGTTCAGCACTTTGGAGGTATAGAAAAGGAAACCATTTCAGGTAGAGAGCACTTCATCAGGGACTTAACAAGGCATATACCTAGGCTGGTGTCTAGAGAGGATAATTTCAACCTTAATAGGCTAGTGACTGAAGAGGAGGTTAGTGAGGTCCTCAAAGAAATACAGAATGGCAAGGCGCCTGGCCCTGATGGTTTCAATGTGGATTTCTTTAAATCTTGCTGGAATATTGTTAAACATGATATTCTAAATCTAGTGGAAGATTCCAGAATGAACAGAACTATTTTGAAGGTGCTCAATACCTCCTTCATCTCCTTGATCCCTAAACAGGACAATGCTCAAACTCGAGATAGGTTTAGACTCATAGGTTTGTGCAATGTGGCATACAAGATAATATCCAAGGTTGTGGCCAATAGACACAAACCTCTTCTTCCTACACTAGTTTTTGTAGAACAATCTGGTTATGTGGAAGGCATACAAATTCTCAATAACATCATTCAAGCGCATGAGGTGGTGCACTCATTAACTAGCAATAGGAAGTCTGGAATGATCTTGCAATTGGACCTTGCCAAAGCTTATGATAAGTTAAATTGGACCTATATCAGGAAAATTCTTATTGCTTTTGGGTTTGATCATAATTGGGTTAGATGGGTTATGGCCTTGGTAACCTATTCTAGCTTTTCAATATTGGTTAATGGTTCTCCCTCCGAGCCTTTTATTCCTTCAAGAGGCCTCAGGCAGGGAGACCCGCTCTCTCCATTTCTTTTCATCCTCATGATGGAAGGACTTGGTTGGTCTATCAAGCATGCAAAAGAAGTTAGTAAGATTAAGGGTCTCCAACTTTCAGAGAATGGATAGGCCTTGACTCATCAACAATTTGTTGATGATACCATGTTGCAGGGAATCCCCACGGTCAAAGAAGATCTTGCGTATAAACAAATCCTGAATGACTTTGCCATGGATATAGGTATGGAAGTTAATATCTCCAAATCTAAGATTTTTTTCTTTAATACCAATATTTCTATTTAGAGGAATATCTCCAGAATTCTAGGCATTCAAAGGGATGTCCTCCCTTCAAAATATTTGGGAGTTCCTCTAAATGCTAAACCTTTGCACAAGAGCATTTGGGGGCTGGTGATTAATAAGATGCAAGGTAAAATTAGGAAATGAACTATTACATCTTTAAACTTGGTTGGTAGGTTGGTGCTTACAAAGGTTGTTCTTCAATGAATCCTAGTCTTCATGCTATCAGCTCTCCCAGCACCAAAAGGAGTCTTGCAACAATTCAAAACCATCCAAACAGACTTTCTTTGGGGTAAAAAGGAAGAAAGAAAGAAATGGGCCTTGGTAGCCTGGGAAAAAATCTGCAAACCTAAAAACCATGGGGGTCTTGGATTGGATGATCTAGAGATTCTAAGCAAGGTTTTAGGGGCAAAATTATGATGGCGTTGGGTAAAATACCCACAGGCTCAGTGGGCTAGTATTTGGAAAGAAAAACATGCTAGCACTTGGCAAATTAATGATCACATCAGGATGTCTAGAAATACATAGGGCTTACACATCTGGAATAAGGCCTGAGAGAACAGGGGCTTAGTTCAAAAAAATAGCTTTTGGGAAATCAGAGAGGGAGATTTAGCTTTATTTTGGGAGGATAAATGGCAACAAGAACTTATATTGTTAAAAGAGGACTTTTTGGACCTCAAGAAAGAGACAGACACCAAAGGGTTATCTAAGGTAAAAGATTTTTGGGATCAAACCAACAGTATAGGAAAATGGAGAACTTGGAGGAACATTGATTATAGGGATGACAGCCCCTCGAAAGCTAAAGCAGAGACACTTATGAAAATGTTAGAACAAAGGAAGATTTTAGTGTCAGGGGGGCATGACCAACTAAGATGGGGCAACAATAATGAGGGCACCTTTAATCTTAAGCAGGCAAAACACGTACTCCTTGAACTGGATTCCCATGTTCCGGATAGGATTTGACAGAACCTATGGAGGCATCAAGGTTGGATGAAGATTAAACTCTTCATGTGGCTGGTCCAGCATCAGAAAATTTTGAATTGGGATAACATTTGGAAGAGGGGTGTTCTGGGGCCTTCCAGATGCCAGCTTTGTGAAGCCCAAGAAGAAACAATGGAGCACCTTCTCAGCAATTGCATTTTTACCTCCAGGTTGTGGGATACTTTTGCCACCATCTTCCAACAAATCGATAGGGACAAAGGGAGTATTATCAATACCCTAAACAACTAGAGAAGAAACTTTTCTGATTATCAATTTCTTGGCTCCGCTTGGTCTCTTACGCCAAGCTTCATTTTATGGAATGTCTGGAAAGAAAGGAACAATTGAATCTTCAAAAATGAAAAGAAGCCCTCCCAACGCCTTCTTGAGCAGACCTTAAAACAACTTAAGGAGATGGTTGGCACTATAGTACGAAATCCCCCTAAGACCCACCTTCAGAAGATGAATAGAGGATTCTCCGTCAGCTGGGTTTGCAAGGACTTATTCCTTAGGGCCTGGATAGGAAGGTAATGACAATGGATTCTGAGTAGGATTTCTGGCATCCTCCCCCTAAGGGTTTTTTGAAATACAACATTGATGGGGCTTCAAAAGGCAACCCGAGTACTGTTGACTATGGAGGGGCGTTAAGGGATGAAAACGAAAGTATTCTTTTCATCTTCCATTACCATTTAGGAAAAGCCACTAGCAATATGGTGGAATTAATGGCTCTGGAGCAATGTTTAGATTTCCTGGAGTAGGATAAATGCCAAAATGTGATTGTTGAAGCTGATTCTGAGTTAATCATTAGCTCAGTCAAGAGAATCAGTTGGATCACGATGGCAGAAAAAGTCTCAAAGAATTGGAAGCTAATCCATGTATTTCAACGGATTCAGCTTCACCTCCAGTGCCTTCGAACAGTAAGTTTTAACCATGTGCAAAGAACGACCAATAATTTGGAAAATATTATGGCCAATCGAGTGATCTGTACAGAAAGCAGGGTCGCGATGGGTTGGAAAGAGTTGCCTCAGAACAGATTAAAGGTGAATTGTCATGACCAGGCAGATGAAGATAGGATGGTGTCT
Source organism: Pinus taeda (assembly GCA_000404065.3). Lineage (NCBI taxonomy): Eukaryota > Viridiplantae > Streptophyta > Pinopsida > Pinales > Pinaceae > Pinus > Pinus taeda. The sequence continues at coordinate 89,815 of APFE030198374.1, read as the reverse complement.
CGAAATAAAGCCATGGAGGCGGGGTCTAGATGACTTGGTTTCTTTATGAATTGTTGGTTTCTTCATAGTCTGGGCTTTTGTGGTATGCAAGCCACTGTCGGCCTTCGCAACCCTAGTAAGTACAATCTCAAAGGATCCAAGTGGAAGCAGCTCAACAGACTCTTTTCCTCGAATGGTCAGCCAGATGGTTGGAGTAACATCTTACATTGGTTTAGGTAAAGGCGTAGAGGAGATGTGGTGAGGGGCCAGAATCCACGATTTGTCGGTGGCTTCAATACCCCTGGTTTTCCTTCTGTGGATGTAATACCACTCTTGGGGTGGTATATCGGTTATTGCAAGCCTTTCAAGCAGGAAGTAGTTTTTCCGAAATGGAAGTGATTCCACTCACCGTGCTACACGTGGCCAAGGGGAGGGATTGAATACTCCCCTCATCACGTGCTAATGTTCGGTGCTTTAGACCCGTGAGACATGATCCTCAGCCGTCAGATTAAGCAAGGCAGATCTACGGTCAGGAACGAATGAACATGTAGGTGGGTCTAGATGGGCAAGCGTCATGCTCCTAAGTACTATGAAATCTTCCACTGCCATTAGATCTAGTGAGTAGATTTGACGGTGGACATTAAGGATGTAAGTCCGGAGGAGGGCGGGAATCATTGATGCATTAAATTCACGGTGAGATGCAAAATGTTCTTGGCGGGAATCGTTGATTATTGCACGTTCTACAGGTTCGTCAGTTTGTTGGTCATTCAGACCTGAAATCCTTTTTTCCACTTCGGGTTTGATACTTTATTTAAAACGTGTGCTTGTCGATGGCCCGATTTGATTCTCGTTAGCTGAATTTTTGTGGGTAGACTGTTCGGCCCCAACATTGTCTGTCTTTTGAGGGTTTTTAGATTTTGTTTGTAGGGGTTGGGGTTTTTTCCTATGGCTCGATGCCCTTGGCAGTAAGAGAATGGTTTTTCCTTGGTTTACAGTTCGTCATGGATTGTTTTATTTTATGTAATTTATTTTCAGATTTAATGAAATAGAAGGTTCGTCTCTTGCTTCAGCAAAAAAAAAGATAAATCATGGTATAGTAACAAAAATTATTTATAAGTTAAGAATATTCGTGATAAAATAGGAGATTCCATGTTAAATTGGGGTGAATGTCCATGGTTAAGAATCTTGTTACATATTTTTTTTAATGTACTTAACTATTAATGTATTGACTTTTACCATAGAGATTATTAGCCTATAAATAGGTTGTTAGAAGTTTATGAGAGTCGAGTGGAGAACCAGGAAATCTCATAAGAAATGGAGGAGAACCTTGTAAGAAAATATAGATTTTTTGTTATTTGTAGAGTTTTTACTTGCATGAGTGGCATGTAGCAAAAGTAATGGTCGACATGTAGCAGGAAAGCGTAGGTTTTTTGTTGGGGCTTTGGAAAGAAACTACTGAGTGTCTTTGGGTGAATGATGTTGTTTCCATTCTCTAAATCCTTACAACTGATTGATCTGGTCTTCGTTATTTTATATCTCATTGTTCTCATCACCTTTGATGCTCTCAAAGTGGGCAAACAACATTTCGACAGACTATCTAGTTTTTGAGAATTCTTATTCTTATCAGGAGGTTTAGGAGTGTTGGTGTTTCCATTTGTTTGTTAGCTAGTGTTGATGGTTGGTGTTTTGGAGGGCTAGTTGTGCTAACGATTTAGGTTCTTTATTTTGTTTAAAACATATGTCAATTCTAGATTATGTGAGTGAGGATCAGGGTGGGATTAAGGACAATCTAGAGGTGAATCATAAGAAGAAGAATTCTTGCTCCAAATATTTGGTTTTCTCTATACATTTTAAGGATTTTCACAGGAATTATTTTCATTGTTGGTGGTTGTTGGTGCTGTTAGTCAGCCCATGTTTTACAATCATCTTTTTGGTTTTACACATTCTATAGGGAATGTGTGGGATACTTGAGTAACTTTGATGCTCTAAAGTCTGGTAGAGGGTTAAAAATGGGAATACGAGGATAGGTTGCACAACATTTTTTCTAATAACTTCATCCATGATTATTGACTTGATTTTTTGCACTTGTATTAGTTCTAGGAGAATTTGGTAACATATTTAAACGTTAACTTCTTGCCTCTCGGGTTGGGTAGATGCATTTAAGTTCTTCTGCTTTTTTTCACGATTGTTATAATATAATGAGTGCTAGCTGTATTTTGCATGATCGCCTATTTCTATGGATTTTGGGATCGTTCTTGATCTTTTGGTTCAGGACGATGACATACCTATAGGAATGTTTTTTACTCTCAAGATTTTGATTCTTGAGGCTTGATGTTGCAGTGTGTTTAATTCCTATGTACCTCTTTCCATTTAATGGTTATAATTGGTTTTTCCCTCCTTTCCATATTAGGTAGGTGAACAAATTTTATTGTTAATAATATTGGATTTGGATCGGATTTGGAAATTTAATTTTATCTTGATATTCATCTTTTTGTGTTTTTCCAAGGGTATCCCACTTCTTGGGAAAATATTTCATGGTCTGGTGTATACTGTTTTGAATAAGAAGTGACAATCAAGGCCATGCTGGTAGCTGAGGAGTCATATGCCAAGTCATGTGCATATGGCAGGTTAAGGGATACGATTGTTTTGCATGGAAAACAACTGGATGGGATTAGGCTCTCGAAATCTAATAATTTGCATGGAGAGGACATTGGGAAACAAAATTTGGAGCCACTAAACAGAATACAACCTAGGCGCAACAAAAAATAATTTAAATCGACTACAGAAACTAAATTGCTATGATTTGGTCATGATATCCTCTAGGACCGTGTGGCTAGTTTACGGAAGAAAGCACTTGTGGGGTGGCATACATCTGTAGACATGATGAGAGTGAGATGTAGGACTAGGTGAATAAATAATGGTTTCCCATTGAAGTATACCCTAGAATTTTGCATGTTGGTGAATAAATGGATCAGTGTACACTTTCTCCACTAAGAAGATGTCAAACATATTCTCAAGATGCCTTGGGTTAAAGTTCATAGCTTTTTATAGCTATTTTGGTGATATGTTATCTTTAATCCAATAATCGAGACCCCTCATAGTAGATATACCTAGATTAACATTCTAGGTCTCCCACTGGAATTTTGGACATGGAAGGTCTTTATGGAGATAGGAATTCCTATAGGAAGCTTTGTTTACATGGATCCTAAACATTTGGGCACCACGGATAAACACATTTCTTGGTTGTTGGGTAAGGTTAATTTCTCAAGCAACCTTTTTTAGAATATTTACTTGGAAAGGGGGTCAATCAAAATCCACTAATGCATGGATTTTTGGGGCATACCCTTCAAGTGCCTCTTATGCCATCATAATGGATTCCTTTGGGATAGATTCCCTAGGAAGAATTGATTTATGGCTGATGAGGCTTGATTGGAATCAACACGGGAGCAACGACCATGGAGATTGTCTAACTCTCAAGAGGAATTCAATTTTCCAAGTATCTCACATGTTCATAAGCCTACTTTTCCTTTAAATAATTTGGATAAAATCCCCTCCACTTCTTCTGTCATCCCTCCTCTCCGGAGTCTGTGGGGGTTTTTGGGAAATCCATAGGTTTGGAAGTTAAATGATTTCCCTTATTAATGACATTAACTTTTGATTTTTTCATTATTAGTATTATATTTTTTTATCATCAATATTAATTCCAAGCAACAAATAGAAGAGAATACAAGATATAGGCACACGGCCAGGGAAAAATCCCCCTCGAGGGGAAAACCCAATCACCAATTCTTCCTTTAGTAGATTCAAAATATGAGATGACCAAGACCCTTACAATCTAGACCCAAGACATCGTCCACCAAGTCATCCTTGTAACTATGAGAGCACCAAGTCCTTATCACTATGATCACAAAAAAATCATCTCACTATGAGACCTTGTCACTGTGGAAACATTGAAACCATCTTCACTGCATCTGGACTTTTTCATTGTAGTAGCATTGAGTAAAACTAAAATATGGTTATCAATATCATCGTTGTGCCTAATACAAGATCCATTGTAATTTGAACTGCTCACTGTGATGCCACTAAAATTGTCATTAGAACAATCCTTATTACTATTGTCACATTGAGTTCTTCTTTGTTGTATTTGCATCGAAATCCTCGCTACCATACAGTGACAACCAAACTATAATTTCAGAGATAATCCGAACCCTCATGAGATATATGTGATATTCTTTCCTCTGTTATAGTATTGTTGGCAATGCTGGACCTGCCAACATTCAGGGGATCTCCACGGTATGAAGTCCCAACTAGACCTCACACTATTTGGTGTAGGAGTCCCATCCGATACGATGGCACGGTCGCCATTATCTTAAAGATATGCCTTAGCTCTTGCTTGTCAGCACATGAGAGTGGTTTGCTTTGTCTTCGAATAGTGAGGTTCACGTGTCTGGTGAGTGCTAGTGTTACTTGTGTCAAGGTTCTTTCACCACAAAGGGAGAGGGTGGAAGTGAGACTCTAGTCGAAAGGGAGGAGTCCCAACTCTATGAGAGGCACACAATACAGCAGGACATGCGCAACTTCTGGCAGATTAGTCCACACAAATGTAGCAGTCATAAACATACAATGAATGGATACCACGTACAACACCTGGCATAATAGTCCATGAGAGTGCGACAGTCGTTATAACAAGTTTATGGGAATGGTTCTATATAGTGTCCAATGAGGTAGCCCACATGGGAAAGACAACTTGAAAAACTTATACAACACATTTTCACAAGCATATGTATTAAAAAACTGAAATAGTTCACCTGTCTTAACATAGGTTAAAGAAACATGCATTACAAGTGTTCAAAGAATATCCTTACAAACAATTACAATACATGTGTGAAAATGTGCTGGCATGTTAACAAGCTTCTGAATTAAGCAAAATTTCCAAGACACATTAGTACATCATACATCACTAACCTCGTAAGCAGGGCGTTGGAGCCACTTCTTGCTCCTCAAAGAAAATATTACAGGCTCTCAAGGTTATGTGGGAGGAGCCAAGGTGAAAATTCCTTTGCATGTACAAATGAGGGGTATTTATAGCTAAGGGTAAAACTGGCCCTTGTGACTGTTTGACTTCCCTCATGACTGTTTGACTTACATGAATCTTCAGATTTACATGTGGGTCTCTTGGACTTCCATGTTACATTACATTGATTACAACACTAAGGCCCACAGTAATGATGTGGCCGAGAAGACTCATAACATGACTCGACATGACAGTGCTGGTATGTTCATGCTGCTGGCGGTGTCCAAGCTGAGCTGCAGTGCTATTGAGTGACAGATGTGCTCTTTTTGTGTCATAGCTTCATCTCTTCATGTCAAGGTGTGTGAAGTCTTCGATCATCTTGGTGTTCACTTGATGTTTGCACATGCATGTTCCTCCTTCTCTTCATGAACAAATCTCCTTGCATGCATTCCTCGTTCGTTCATTCGTGAAACAATCTCTTCGCATGCATTCCTCATTCATCATGTTCACCATTACATCATGTCTCATCCATGTACCTGTATCTGCAATCACTCATGACAAGATGATATCAAATCCAAAAATATCCTAGTCTACCATGATGCATTGTCATTCTCTTTCAAACGCAGGTGGCTTAGAGAGGACAAGGATCTGAAACTGCACAAGGAAAATTTCAAGCCTAGATGGAGGCTCCAAGAACTGTCAGTGAAAATTAAGCAAAAGTCACTAGGAGACTGAGATGGACAATTTGGGTTAGTAGTGACTGTCCACAGGATCTGGCTCGGTTGGAGGGAATATCTGCACAATTTCTTGAGGGAAGTAGTGCAATTAGTAGAGGTGGTTGGCAGCAAAAATTGCGTAATTCCTTTGGGGAGCAGGCAGCAGGTTGCAGGAGGCTTGCTTGGAAAAAATGCACAATTTTCTCAAGGAGCTGGTAGCGGGCTATGGAAGTGCTATTGGAAAAACCTATGAAATTTGTTGGGAGGCTGGCCTGCTAAACATCCCATCGTAGTTTCTCAGCTGAGCAGGATGTTGAGCCACTGGGAGACTTCTCATGAAAACTACATAGTTTTCTAGGTGAGCAGCAGGCCGACTGACTGGGTGACTGACTAGAAAAACTGTGCAATATTTTGAGGGAGACAATGATGGACACAAGGTGTCTATCCAACATGTCTTCACAGTTTCTTCAATCAGTGGAGCCTGCATGCTTTGCAGCTTTTGTGCATTTTTTTTAGGGAGTGAGTTCTGGGGTCACTACCCATTCAAATTCTCTAGTTGACCAGCTGGAGGCTTGGTTGATGTGCTTATGGGCAGCGCAGATTGTAATGGTTGCTGCAAAACTTTTGCATTGTTCTGGGTGACAGTCAGTCCGGTTGATTCCAGGATTATGCAGTGTAGGCTACTTGGGAGACAGCCTCAAGTTCTGTGCAATTTTGGGTAATAGTACATGATCACTAAGGGCCGAAACTGCGTAATGAAGCTCATCGAAGGTCGTCATAATTTCAACAAAATTACTAAGTGTGTGGGCTAGTGAACTTGTGCATACATGACCTTGTGAACACACACTCAACATGACTCGACGACAAGACACCTCAAACCATCAAGATATCATAACTAAGTGTGACTGACTGACGATGAGATTGACAAGTGCAACACTTGTGATAGATCGTTGAATGACCGCAATGACACTTGCATGACAGTGCATACAACATCGTGGAACAAGGTCGCAAGCATGAAATAAAAATCAACATGCGAAAGATGACAGTTAGTAGAACAAGTGAAAAGGAAGCAAGATATATAGAAGAGACAAAGAAGATGACTTTTCACGTTTGAGCACATGCATGCTACTGAGGACAGGGGATATGACAATGACAAGTAGTCCTACAAACTCAACTAAGAGGTGTACTTAGAAAGATGTTCCTTACTTACCATACTTACCATCAAGATGATCACGCATTTGATAGAGTTTGCATGCGGCCCTGATATTTTCCATTACTTGGTTCCTTGGTCCTTCTCCTCAACTCCTTGGAAGTGATTTCAACACGTCACCTTTTCTTGTAGTCATTGAGAGGTAGATCTGCGCAATTTCAGTGAATAACGACTGTTGCCAGAATGAGGCCCTGGGAGGCCCGTCTACATAGTTTCTACATGCAAGACTGACAAGACAACCTGGAAAACACTATGCAGTTTTGAGGCTCAAAGCACTACTGCACGACAAGGGTCCCAGGAGGACACCTCTATGTAATCTATGAGTGCAGTGCAGCTGTACTATTCTACGCATTTCTGGAGAGCAGTGCTGGCTGCCTTATTGCTTTGCACATTTTTGGAGAGCAGTGCTGACTAGGGTCTCTATTGTTGCGAGGTTGCAACAGGCAAGAGAGGTTGGTGTTTCTATGCACTGTAGGTTTAGCAGGAAAGGGAGGAGATGCTTGATGGTTACAAAAGCAAAGCTCACAATTCCGGGAAGCTGGATGAGGCTAGGTTGCTTTGGAAAATGGTGAAGTGTGATATCAGTGAAACATATGTAAACATTGATAAGAATCAACTGTGATTGCACACAGACACTTAGTGACACAACGTAGACCATCCAAAATACATAAACATACTTTTCTTGATGCAACAACCTTCGTGACTTGAGTGTGAAACATGTCTATGATGACAACCACTCATACGCATAGAATTCCCTTGAAGCGAGACAACATTCCTTTTGTATGACAAAATAAAAATAAAAATCTATGTCCAAATATGGCACATGCTGCATGAAGATGAGAACATGGAAAAATCTTAAGATCAAGGACTGGAGATTGAAATCATCATCTTACCAACAAGCGACCAAGGATAATCGATCACATGATCTGAGGTAGCATCCTAAATTTGCATGCGAGCCAAAATTTTGGAGGGTGGTCGTAGCCGCTACAACACTTGGTGACACACTGGTAGAACTCCAGCTCTTTGAATGGACCTTGTTCTGTGAGAAGCGAGTCTAACCCTTTTGGAAGTATTGTTTGATTCATTTATCATCATGGTTTCCACACTAGCTTGGTTGAAAGATGTAGTCCCTACCATTCTCTTGATCGACCAGCATACATTCCAAGCCAAGTCAACCCAGTTGTTTCGATTGGGGATGAGGGGTATATTGGTGCACAAGCAATATGACAGCCGTAGTTTAAGTTTCATCTCTGGTGTTGCTCTGATGCGAGCAGGCCTAGATAGTACCCCAATGGAGTCAGGTAGGAACACAAGCATCGCTCCGCTACCAGCTAGCTTGGTTAGTACCCCGACAGAGTTACTTGCATCACTTCCTTGTGCAGAAAGCCTTTCTCTCATTTTTCCTTATTCATTTTTTTAGAATTTTCATGTTTTCATTTTTCAAAGAAATGTGCGTAGCCACTTATTTATTTTAGAGGCAAAAGAGGGATCCCAACTTATTGAGAGCAGAAGAGGTTGTTCCTTCCGAGAATTATATTATGTATACCTCTGACATATTAAGGTTTTACCCTGCACCTTACTCTACTTGACTAAGCTGATAAGGGTTAACCCAAAACAACCAACTAGAGTAGGTGGTGCTAGTTAGAGCGCAAGCGTTGTGTTTTCACCTAGACTCGCTCTGAATAGAATGTATTTTCCATCAAGGCATCATTGACTAAAGAGAGAAAGCTATTAATAAAAAGAGAGGAAAATAGATAACCAAGTGTTGATAGTTGTATAGGTCCTCTTGTATTTTCCCAGCTTGTCTCGCGATTTTGAAAGAGGCTAACCTACAGGTACAAGCAAGCAAAGAAAGTGAAAATAGAAAAGAAGAAGCAAAGAGAAAGAAAAACAGGTAAGTAAAGAAAGAAATAAAGAAAATCAAATTGAGTAAGAAAGAAAACAAACATGTGCATGAAAAAGCAAAGAAAATCAAGAAGAAAAGACTACTCCTATTCCTACGCTAAACAATGTATGGGCCTACTCACATTAAGTGATATTTCTGATGCATCCACTAGTCCATTGGCTGGCCCATGTTGGTGAAGGCATGGTTCGTGAGAAGCATAGTCAAGAAAACCAACAAACATAAAGGATTCAACAGTGAATACCAACATGCTCCAAGTTCTAAAGCATCCACATAAAAGAAAAGAGTGAATGCACAAGACAAGCATTCTGCAGACTTAGCATGGCATTGTGGTACACTGCGTGCATATGATAAACATGCACACTCTTTGTATTATGACATATGAGCGAACATGAGAAATACCAACAGCTTGTGCTTTGCAAGCACACTCATTTTGTAAGATTCCTCCAAAACTTGAGCAATGGGATCAAGTGGTTCGAGTGGAGGAAGTGAAATCTAGGTGTTTTGTTGTTCTTCAATGCAAAGCAGAGAGTGATGAGGAGCCTTGGGTGTTTTGAAAACTTTCTAATCGAAATTGGAACTAACCTCAGGACAGTGAGTGCCTGACATAACCATAACCCGAGGTTGAAGTGCCTCGACATCCTGTGGGGTTTCCACTCCGTCGATAGGTAGATCATCAGAGACTAGTGGAATAGACAGATTAATAGTGAGTGAATCAACATCATGCTCAAATGAAAAAGTACATAGATCATGACAACCATGATCAGAAAATTCAGGATTTCTGTCGACATCCTCATGATTTGATGAATCGTGTAGAGGGGTAGATGAGAAACAAGGATGTTGACCCTATGTGTTTTCAGAAATGATAGATGATAGATGGGATGGATTCTAAGAGGAAGGTGTTTCCTCTCCGTAGTGTAATGACAGATTGACATCTGGTGTGTCTTGTGAATGATCGAAAGTACAAACATCCGAAAATGAGTTCTCACAAGGGAAATCAATTGTCACAGAATCACAAGGGATGTCATGATAAAGCAAATGAGGCACGAATGGAAGGGAGTCATCCTTCACTGTGAATTCCTCTTTAGATTCATGCACACACTCATCATGAATGATAGTGTAGGTTGGTTGAACAACACCAACTCGGTCAACAACTTGATCCTCATTCACAACAAGTGTGGAGTACAGAATGGAAGAACACAAAATGGTATAGTCTAGAGGATCAGAAAAATGTGAGGACAGAGGTTGAGGTAACAAGTCCAAATGAAAACCAATAGTCTTGCAAGCCATATCTACACAAATTTCAAGAGCGGGTGGGGTAGGAGGATGTGACAGTTAAACCAATGTGTGTGCATGTTCTCCCGCATCACTCTATGGTGGTGGAGTTGTTTGATGAGGGGAATGTGGACAGTCACTTGTGGCAACAACTGTGTATGCTTGTGATTGCACAACTCCATCACCAAAGTATGCTGAGCAGAGTTCGAATGATTCCAAGAATCGCTGATTTTCAAATATGTAAAGAAGATGCTGAAATATTCCATCGAGAAATTCCCAATCAATTTCATCTTCAGGAAATCTCCATGCGAGATTAAAAAAGCGTGTCTGAATGTTGGGTCCCCATAATACTAGTGATTACCCCATTACTATTGTAGTTGTACCCCTTATTAATATTGTTGTGCCCATATTGTTACTATTGTGCCCCATAGAAGCCCACTATTGTTATTATTGTGCCCTACATTAAATTGTTAGTAGGCTCTGATTATGTATGACCCCTTAGACTCTATATATAGAAGGAGTCTTTCATTTGTTACATCCAAGAATTGTTCATTTATGTAATGTAAAGAGGTTTCCCCCTCGAAGAGGCTGAATTCTAAGGCGTTGATCTATCTTTTCTATCTTTTCTTGAGCTAGTTTCATAACATTTGGTATCAGAGCTTTGGATTCTAGGGTTTCGCTGCTCCAAACAGGTCATCGTGGCATTGTCGCTATAAGTTTTTTTCGACGATGTTTCAGAAGTTGAAAAAAAAACCCATTCGAGAAGCCATCGCGCTAAATCTCGAGTCCAAATTGCAGATAATTTGGCACTATAATTGCGGAGATATGATCTGAGGAAGTTGGTCTTTTTGCAGACTCTTGAATTACATTCCAAACAGGTGACCTGGGGCAAATCGTCATAACGTTTTCTCTGAGTATTGGATTGAAATTGCATAAAAAGGTGTAGAAAGAGGATAGACTATAGTTTCTTCTGTATATTTTTTAGAGCCAGAGATCGAAACAGGGACTCGTGGAACGTCGTACAACTTCGCTCTACTGAATTAGTCTATAATCAGGTCACTGTGGGAGATTTGGAATAACTCTTCATTGGAGAATCCAATTGGGGTCAGAATGGTGGCATTGGAAAGAGGACATAGAGGGCTACCACAGGTCACAATTTCAAAACTGGATGATCCGAAATTACAGAGCTACATTAGAGGAAATATCAAGCTCCTACAAAGTGAAAAAAGGTGTGTATATTTTTTTAAATGTTTGCTTAAGCTTGGTTTGAAAATTTATTTTGAAGGAATTCAAAGGGCATAGTGAAGCATTATTATCAGTAATTGATGCCCCGAAGAAATAAAATGGAAACACCTAGTAGGCGACCTGAAAGCTCTAGCATGACTCATGAAGAAGAGGAAGAAATGCAACATGATATATCAAAATTACGAGACCAAGTGCAACAAGTGTCACTTGCACAAAAAGGAACAGAATCTAAGATGGATTGTTAAAAGAAAGGTGTAGAAGCTAAGATGAATGACGTGGAAGCTAATATGGATGATTTGAAGATAGACTTGAAGACAGACATGGAAGAATTGAAGATAAATATGAATAAGTTGCTACAAGAAAGGGTCCTAGGTGAAAAGTTAGTAAAGGAAACTCATGATGTAAACAAAAGAAATGTTAATTATGATTTCATACACTCTAATGTGGGATCGAAGACCCACCATAATTCCAAAAATCGATATGAGGAAGTTTGATGGCAATGATCCCGCAACATGGATATTATAGATGGAGCAATTTTTTGATCTCAATAATATGTAAAACACACAAGAGGCACATATTGCAACTTTATATTTGGAACCAAATCAGTTTGTATGGTATCAATGGCTTTACTATCATAAACAAATTATCACTTGGGCAATTTTTATGGAATAATTGATAGCACAGTATGAGGATACAAAAACCAACACTTTTTTTAGCCAATTGATAAGTCTCAAACAAAAGGGTTCAATAATGGAGCACATTGAGGAGTTCCAAAAATTGAACATAAGGGTAAAAAAATTCCAGAGGAGCATATGATTGATGTGTTCATAGGGAATTTAAAGGATAATATCCAACATGATTTTCGTCT
>APFE030198374.1:5545-53448 GCA_000404065.3 Pinus taeda | reverse complement strand
ATATATAGAAAGGAGGCCTTTTCATTTGTATCATCCAAGAATTGTTCATTTATGTAATGTAAAGGAGGTTGCCCCCTTGAAGAGGCTGAATTCTAAGGCATTGATCTATCTTTTCTATCTTTTCTTGAGCTGGCTTCATAACACTAAAACTATTCAATGGATTCATCAGGTGCTTTCCATAATTTCATAATTTCTTTGTTGAGTTGTTTATGGTCAAAATGATTGAAAGCATGGTCTATCTCTATGACTAGATGAGGGAGAGAGTGAATATACTTTTCGGACAGTGTGGCACACCAATGCAGGGGGTTTCCTTGAAGCGTCTATGTGAACAATGTGTAGGTCATCTAATATTCAAAGATTTCATGCCTTTCAAAGGAGCCTACAATGCCAACCGTGTGTATAACTAAGGCTACTCAGCCTCCACCATCATATGTTTTACTTGACAAGTTATTCCAGAGCTCTTATGATATTTCAAAGTCATTTCCATAAGACATACACTCTGGAATAGAAATTCTATGTTTAGTCATGATAAATATGCAGAGATTCAAAACAGATTGTGAGTAATCAACTTGTCATCTCACCCTCCTTTTAGCACTAGAAAGGTTGACAATGTTGGACCCACAACATTTAGGGGATCTCTCCGGTATGAAGTCCCAACTAGACCTCACATCGTTTGGTGTAGGAGTCCCATCCAGTACAATGGACTGGTTGCCATTATCTTAAAGATATGCCTTAACTCTTGCTTGTCAGCATGTTAGAGTGATCTTCTTTGTCTTTGAACAATGAGGTTTGCATGCCTGGTGAGTGCTAGTGTTACTTGTGTCAAGGTTCTTTCACTGCAGAGGGAGAGGGTGGAAGTGAGTCTCTAGTTGAAAGGGAAGAGTCCCAACTCTATGAGAGACTCATAACACAACAGAACATCCGCAACTTCTGGTGGAGTAGTCCACACTAATGTGGAAGTCACAAACACACAATGAATGGATAGCACATACAACACCCAGTGGAATAGTCCACGCAAGTGCAATAGTCATTATAACAAGTTTATGGGAATGGTTCTTTCTAGTGTCTGACAAGGTAGCCCACACGAGCAAGACAATGTTAATAATTTATACAACACATTTTCATAATCATATGTATTAGAGAAACTGAAATAGTTTAACTATCTTAACACAGGTTAAAGCAACATGAATTACAAGTGTTCAAAGAATAGCCTTACAAAAAATTACAATACATGTGTGAAAGTGTGTTGGCATGTTAACAGGCTTCTGAATTAAGCAAAAGTTCAAAGACACATCGGTACACCATAAATCACTAACCTTGTAAGTGGGGTTTTGGAACTGCTGATCACTCCTCAAAGAAAATATTACAGACTCTCAAGGCTATGTAGAAGGACCCAAGGTGAAAAGTCCTTTGCATGTACAAATGAGGGGTATTTATAGCCAAGGGTAAAACTGGCCCTTGCGATTGTTTGACTTCCCTCATGACTATTTGTCTTACATGACTCTCCAACTTTACATGACTCTCTAGATTTACATGACTCTCCAGATTTACATGTGGGTCTCTTGGACTTCCATGGTACATTACATTGATTACAATAATATGGCCCATAGTAGTGATGTGGCTGAGATGACTCATGACATGACTCGACATGACAATGTTGGTATGTTCATGTTGTTGTTGGTGTCCATGTCAAGTTGCAGTGCTGCTGAGTGATGGATGTGCCCTTAGTGTATCATAGCTTCATCTCTACATGGCAAGGTGTGTGAAGTCTTCAATGACCTTAGTGTTTGCTTGATGTTTGCAAGTGCATGTTCCTCCTTTTCTTGTATTTTGACATGCTTCATGTGTTCATCCATTCATGAAAAAATCTCCTTGCATGTTCGTTGTTCGTTCATTCATGAAACAATCTCCTGACATTCATTCCTTGTTCATGTTGTTCATCATTGCATCATGTCTCATCCATGTACCTGTATTTGCAATCACTCATGATGAGACAGAATCAAATCTAGAAATCTCCTAGTCTACCATGATGCATTGTCATTCAATTTTGGATGTGGGTGATTGGGAGATAAGACAAGGCTCTGAAACTGCACAAGGCATATTTCAAGCCGAGATGCGTGCTTCGAGCACTGCGGGTGAAAATTGAGCAGAAGTCACTCGGAGACTGAGATGGACAATTCGGATCAACATTGACTATTTGTGGGACTTGGCTTGTCTGGATGGCAGATCTGCATAATTTCTTGAGGGAAGCACTGTAGTCAGTAGAGGGGGTTGGCAACAAAAATTGTACAATTCCTTTGGGAGTTGGCAGCAAGTTGCATGAGGCTTGCTTGGAAAAAATGCACAATTTTTTATGGGAGATGGCAGTCGGATGCGGGAGTGTTACTAGAAACAACTATGCAATTACTGGGAGGTTGGCCTACTAAACATCCTGTCATAGTTTCTGAGTTGAGTGGGATGCTGAGAAGTTGGGAGGCCACTCATGAAAATACGTAATTTTTTGGGTGAGAAGCAAGCTGACTGACTAGGTGACTGGCTGGAAAAATTGTGCAATTTTTTGCGGGAGACAGTGACAGACAAAAGGTGTCTGTCCGGCATGTATGTGCAGTTTCTTAATTCAGCAGAGGAGGCATGCTTTGAAGCTTTTACGCAATTTTTTGGGAAAGAGAGTCTCAGGGTCATTGCCTAGTCAAATTCTCTGGCTGACCAACTGGAGTCTTGGTTGATGTTCTTGCGGGCATCGCAGATTGAAATGGCTTACTGAGAAAACTCTACGCTTTTCTAGGTGACAGCCAATGTGATCGATTCCATGTTTGCACAGTGTAGGCTGCCTGGGAGACAACCTCAAGCTATGTGCAATTCTAGGTAGTAGTACATGATCATTGAGAGCCAAAATTGTGGAATGCAACTCATTGAAGGTCTGGTTGTTGGAGGGTGATCCGTTCGTCAGAATTTCAGCAAAATGACTAAGTGTGTGGGTGAGTGAACTTGTGCATACATGACCTTGCAAACAAACACTCAATATGACTCGGCGACAAGACACCTCAAAACATCAAGACAACATAACTCCTTGTGACTGACCAACGATGCGAGCTACAAACACAACACTTGTGATAGATCATTGAATGACCACAAGGATGCTTGTGCGGTAGTTCATACAACATCGTGTATGAGTTTGATAGATGTGTATATGGCAAACAAAACTCAAACACAACCTTCAACATCACCAGAACGAGGTCACAAGCATGACATAGAAATCAACATGCGGAAGATGACAGTTGGTCGAACAAGTGAAAAGGAAGCAAGATATGTAGAAGAAACACATAAGATTACTTTTCACGTTTGTGCACATGCATGTTACTAAGGACATGGTGATATGAAAATGACAAGAGGTCCTACAAACTCAAGTAAGAGGTGTACTTAGAAAGATGTTCCTTACTTACCATACTTACCCTCAAGATGATCATGCATCCGACGGAGTTTGTGTAAGGCCCTCATCTTTTCCATTACTCAGTTGCTTGGTCCTTCTCCTCAACTCCTTGGAAGCAATTTTAGCATGTCACCTTTTCTTGTAGTCAATGAGAAGTAGATCTTACAATTTCACCAGACAGTGGTTGTTGCTCGAATGAGGCCCTGGGAAGCCCGTCTACGCAGTTTCTGCATGCAAGATCGACAAGACAACCTGGAAAACGCTATGTAGTTTTGAAGCTCAAAGCACTGCTATGCGAAAGGGGTCTTGGGAGGACACCTCTTTGCAATTTCTGAGTGCAATGCAGTTGGACACTTCTGCACATTTTTGGAGAGCAGTGTTGGCTTCCTTACTGCTCTGTGCATTTTTGGAGAGCAGTGTTGGGTGGGGTCTTTGTAAGCT
Organism: Pinus taeda; assembly: GCA_000404065.3. NCBI lineage: Eukaryota > Viridiplantae > Streptophyta > Pinopsida > Pinales > Pinaceae > Pinus > Pinus taeda. Next base: position 49,577 of record APFE030198374.1, on the reverse strand, counting down.
GTGGGGTTCCAGCAGGAAAGGGAGGTTGGTGTCTATGTGCACTGCGGGGTCAATAGGCAAGGGAGGAATCTTAGTGGTTACATAAGAAAAGCACACAATTCCCAGAAGATGGATGAGGCTAGGTTGCTTGGGAAAATGGCTAAGTGTGAGATTAGTGAAACATATGTAAACATTGATAGGACTCAACTATTATCGCACACTGACACTTAGTGACACAAAGTAGATCATCCAGAATATATAAGTCTCTACATTATCTCAAGACTACTGGACCACTTCTGCACCAAGACTTTAGCACTAGATTGTGACAATTCTTCTTTACAAATGTCCTTGCACCACACTGCACCAGACCACTATTCAAATTGTTCCAATACTTCTACACAAGTATTTCTATGCCATACTGCACCATCTATTCTGCACCACACTTCTTCATTAATACTACACAAATATTCTTGCACTAAGACTTCAACACTGCACCAAGATTTTAGTACTGCACCAAGACTTCTACACCATAGCTTCACTAATGTCTTTACTGCACCAAAACTTTAGCAATGATATTCTGGCACCATGTTGCACTAATTTACTGATTTCAATTTTGATATGCTGCTATAGGCTCTAATATGATACCTCAGGATGAAATTAATGAATAAGGTCTGTGAGCCGATCTTAACTGTCACTGCCCAAATGTTCTGAGTATTAGTCCAAGCTACAAATCTGAGCCCCTTGTCTTCTTCTCAAGTCCAAACTTTATACAAGATACAAGGGCATAGTTCTGAACCTGAGACCTATCCTCCAACAAATATGAGCTTTAGGCAGTGTAACAAGTCCGAGGTATTGATTACAAATTCAAGTGTCACTATTCTATCCACGCTGTTTGCGATCACTATTCACCCATAAATCCAAGCACTATGCTACAAATCTTGACTAAGTCCAAGCTGAGGTCTGAGTTCTATATAATATATATATATATATATTATATATATATATATATATCTTCCACGGGTTTGAGCTTAAGGCAACAATCTGAGATCTTCCAATAGTTTTGTGCAATTGTGAACTATAATCACAGATATGATCTTGATTGTTTTTGAAGGTCCAAGCTGAGGTGAAGTCCGAGTTGTCCTGGTGATTGCTCACTAATCTTCCACAGGACTGAAGTCCGAGCTACCAAGGTGATCACTATCACTGTAATGGATATATAGGTCTACACAAGTAACTAAGGTAAGGTGAAGTCCGAGCTCCAGAAGGAAATTTATCACAGCAAGTCCAAGATAGATAGAGGTAAGGTTCGAGATATTATAGGAGCCACAGTCTTCATAACCCAAAACAAGTCTTCAATTCTACCTCCTTCAGTTCACGAGTTGTGAACATCTAATAGACTTCTGTCTTTTTTATTTGTGAAAAATGATGATTCAAAGAAGGAGCTAAAACCTCCTATTAATATACTTCTTGAATGTGAACCTTGAACATAAACGTCTCTTTTGTTGGCCGACAAGGTAGGTTTCCTTAGGTCGGATCCATGTCTAGAATTAATAACTTAATTTCAAGAATTTATTTCTCCCAAACCACTTGGAGTTTTGGGCTGGTAATAACTCATTGGAAAGGAAAAATTATGCTCTTCAAGATGGTGAAGGTCTCATGGTGAGATTCTTCCTCAAATGAGGCGAAAAATAATTTTTAATGTGACTAGTCCTTTATGAGTGTAGAAATGGTGGTAAGGCAGAATGCCTTTGAGTGTAAGACTTCTTTATGGTTTAATTGTTTCCTTGATTTCCTTCTTCATCACCTTGTCTCCTTCAACATTATTGGAGGTTTTTCATCATGTGGTGTCATCATGAAGACCATTGTAGGCAAGGCCTGTCATCATGTTTATTTCATATAGGCAGTCTTCCAAGTGTAGTCCACCTAAGTCGTCATCATGGTCCACATAAGTCATCATGTATTCTTTCATCATATACATGTCATCAAGAAGAATGATTGACACTCCATCAAATTAAACAAGAGTTGTAGTCATCTTCTGGCATCTTCAAGAATATTTGCGATCCAGTCACTGCTATATCAATGGTCAACTATTGATGTCAATGACAACCTAGATTAACACTAGCTGTGTAACAATCACGAGTTCTTTCTTTGATAGAACTTCATCAATAGCTTGGATTTCATCTCTTATTCTAGAGATCCTTAAAAAATATGATAATACAATATCATCTTTTGTCATCTTTATTGTTCTTAGTTTATTCTTTATAGTAGCTATCTGACCAATGTTCTTGATGGTGAACAACTTGGAGAGGGCTTCAAACATCTCTTTTGCAGACTCTATATTATATGTTTGGGATTAGATTGTCCTTCACTCCATCTAAAATCAAATTCATGGCCAAGATGTTAGTTTCTTTGTATTTTTCTTTCCTACATCATCTACTGATTCCTTGACTTTTCCTTGAACAAAATCCAAAACTATATGCTTAGCAAGAATAAGATCTATCCTATTCTTCCATTCCCTATAGTTGGAGGCTCCTTCTAACTTATTTTTTGTCTTCATTAAGGCTGCCATAGAATTTATAATATCTTCTTTACTTGATATAGATAGTAAGCTTTTATTATTATATGATCCTTTCCTTAATGATCTTTTTTTCCTTCCTTCTTAACCCTTCTTGCTGCCTTTTTCTTTCCTCCTCCTCAGCTACCATGTTATAAACTCAGAAAGACATAAATATTTTCCTATATTGATAATTACTTGTGAGATTATTGTAGTCTTATTAACTTAACTTTATATTATTCTTTTATCTTCTTTCATCAAGCAATCATCAAATAAAAAATGAAGATCAATGATACAAGATATAGACACTCAGCTAGGGCTAAAACCCCTCTATAAGGGAAAACCTAGTGAAACTATTCCACTAGAAAATTCAAATAGAGAGAGACCAATACTTTAGGCCAAACCAAATGAACATTCTCCTCCAACAAGTCAGCCCTCAAACTGTCCTTCCAAACTTCAAATATCAATTGCAACAATACTGTATCAAAGACAAAAATTCTGGCCCTACTGCTTTAGAATTTCAACCTAGCTTCATGTCTGCAACTTAGGCCCTCCTACATCTTGAACTCCTTCACACGTATGATACAAAGAGAGAGAAAAATCAACTTCCTTTGCTTGACAAATACTTTCTTCTCCTTTGCTAGGTTTTCCTCCTCCTTCCTTGAATTTCACACATTTTCCTTCAATAATTGCAGATCAAACTTGTTGAATCTGTCTCGAAATGAGGTTGAGGTGTTGCCTTTATACATTGGATTCCGCCTCCTAATTAGGCCGGCTTATCGAAGTTTAGGCTAAATTGGTGGAGGAGGCCCAAATGACTTATTTGACACTAAAATAAATTTCTTTCTTGACTAATAATGCCCAAGTTGGGTCTGTTACATAATGACAAGGAAAATAATTTTTGACACAAACTCTAGAAGTCTACAATGGAGGCTTTGACCTAGAAAGCATTGACCCAAGAATGAAACCCATGCTTTAATAAGTCAATTTATTTTACAATAAAATTTCTTTTTGTTTCTTTTGACAAATACATTACATCACGACTCAAATACAATTTTGAAGACTGTCACTATTTACATTTAGCACTTAGTTGGGATACCCTCAGGACATAGGATTGCGTAGATGTCCCCTTGTTCATATTCAATTCTTTGATTTTATTATTCAAGGAGAGGACATGATTCAAGTTGTTGACCTCATACATCCCAACCTGCTTATCATAGATGTCCTTAGACTTCTTCAATTTTCCAACATAAACAAGCAAATTATCTTGCAAAGGAATCAATAAGAAATTTCTTAGCTTTGATCTCACCTTTCTTATACTTGGACTTGGTAGCATAAGGAGCATTTTCCAGAGGCTCAGGTACTTTTCCTTCCACATATTCCAAGACATCATTTTCATCCAATATTACTTCCAACCTATCCTTCCAAGTAGAAAAATTTGATGAGTCACCCAGCTTCTCAAAGTCCATGAAGTAGGAGGTAGACATCTTGACAAAGTAAAATAGGCTCCTTCAACTTCTTTCAAAGATGATTGCTCTTTTCTACTGATTCCTTGGGCTTGTCTTCACCTTAGCTCTAATACCATGTTAATTTTCCATTATTCTATGCTCTTACAATTACTTAGCCCAATCTTTTCTTCAATTAGCAATCAAATTTAATCTTCCAATGATAAATAGCAATTGTACATAGAACAATAAATGCAATGTACAATAGTAGACAATCAAGAGCAATGACATGAGACACAAGATTTTGTCAAAGACAAGGGAAAAACCCTTTCAATTTCTTCATTTTTTAGATTTCCATCAAATGTTTAGTCAAGAGATACAATAATTCAATTCATTAACAAGAGTCATCGAACCTTTGACTATCTAACAAAATCAACCAATAAATATCCAAATGATGAGCCCAATTGTCAAATATGGTCAACAAGTCAAATCTACAATTTTGGTCAAAGTCAATGGTAGCAACAGTTATCCCAGATGGTCGATGATCAATGGTCATCTTGCCTCCAAAAGAGCTTGGTCAATTGTCCAAAAATGAAGTCTTGATAGCTAGTAAAATAAAGTCAAAATAGTCCCAAAATGGTCCTTCAAAATCAGTCAAAGTCAAAGTCTATTGAAACCCTAGTTGCAAAACTGTAGTCAACCAAGGTCAATGTGCCCATAAATATTTATCCTCCTTGCCAAAGAATTCAGCCTCCAAAAAAGATCCAAAATATGAAGTTGTTGATGGTGCTGGACTTGCCAACATTTAGGGGATCTCCCCGGTATGAAGTCCCAACTAGACCTCACACTATTTGGTGTAGGAGTCCCATCTGGTACGATGGCCTAGTTGCCATTATCTTAAAGATTTGCCTCAGCACTTTCCTGTTAGCATGTGATATTGGTTTGCTTTGTCTTCGAACAATGAGGTTTGCGTGCTTGGTGAGTGCTTAGTGCCACTTGTGCCAAAGTTTTTTCACTATAGAGGGAGAGGGTGGAAGTGAATCTTAGGTTGAAAGGGAATAGTCCCAACTCTACTAGAGACACACAACACAACATGACATGCATGGCTTCCAGCAGAGTAGTCCACACGGATGCAACATTCACAAACACTACAACACCTAGCAGAATAGTCCACATGAGTGTGACGAGCATTATAACAAATTTACAAGAATGCATCTGTCAAGTGTACGGCGGGATATCCCACATTGGCAAGACAATGTTAACAACTAATACAACACATTTCTAATAGCATATGTACTAAAACAACTGAAATAGTTCAATTGTCTTAATATAGGTTAAAGCAACATGCAGTACAAGTGTCTAAAGAATAGTCTTACACATGAATACAATACATGTGTGAAAATGTGATGGCCTATTAATAGGCTTCTGAATTAAGCGAAAGTTCCAAGACACATCCATACACCATGACATCACTAACCCTGATAGCGGGGTATTGGAGCCACTACTCACTCCTCAAAGAAAAGATTACAGACTCTCAAGGCTATGTGGGAGGAGCCAAGGTGAAAAGTCCTTTGCATGTATAAATGAGGGGTATTTATAGCCAAGGGTAAAACTGGCCCTTGTGACTATTCGACTTCCCTCATGACTGTTTGACTTACATGACTCTTCAACTTTACATGAATCTTTAGATTTACATGTGGGTCTCTTAGATTTCCATGTTACATCACATTGATTACAACAGTGTGGCGCACAATAGTGATGTGGGCGAGATGACTCATGACATGACTTGACACGATAGAGCTGGTATGTTCATGTTGGTTGGGGTGTGCATGTGGCGCTGCAGTGTTATTGAGTGATGGATGTGCTCTTGGTGTATCATAGCTTCACCTCCACATGGAAAGGTGTGTGGAGTCTTAAATGGTCTTGGTGTTCACTTGATGTTGCATGTGAACGTCGCTCCTTTGCTTGTACTTTGGCATGCTTCATGTGTTCATCCATTCATGAACAAGTCTCTTTGCATGCTTGTCTTGTTCATCCTCTTCATCATCATACCGTGTCTCATCCATATACCTGTATTTGCAATCACCTATGACAAGACAACATCAAATCTAGAAATCTTCTAGTCTACCATGATGCATTGTCATTCACTTTCAGATGCAAGTGATTGGGAAAGTGGAAAAGGCTCTACAACTATGCAAGGCATATTTCAAGTTGGAATGCGGGCTCTGGGAACTGTCCATGAAAACTGCACAGAGGTCGTTGGGAGGTTGAGATGGCCAATCCAGATCAGTAATGAATTTTTGTGGGATCTGGCTCGGCTGGAGGGAAAATTTGTACAATTTTTTCAGGGAGACAGTATAGGCAGAGGAGGGAGACTGGCAGTGAAAACTGCGCAATTTCTTCGAGGATATGGCAGTAGGCTACTGGCAAAAATTGCGCAATTTTTCTGGGGAGTTGGCAGTAGGAGGCTACTGGAAAAAATTGCGTAGAGATAGGAGGTTGGCTTATTAGACATCCCTGTGTAGTTTCTGAGCTGAGAAGGATGCTTGATAGCTGGGAGACTTCTCATCAAAACTACACAATTTTCAGGATGAGTAGTAGGCCAGCTGACAGGGTGACTAGCTGGAAAAACTATGCAATTTTTTATGGCAGTGCAATGACAAGAAGTAGGTGTCTGTCCAACATGTCTATGCAGTTTCTTTAGTCAGTGGAAGTGGGCATGCTTGGCAGCTTTTGCGCAATTTTTTGGAGGAGTGAGGCCCAGGGTCACTGCCTAGTCAAACTCTTTGGTTGACCAGTTGGAGGCTTGATTGGTTTGCTTGTGGGCAATGCAGATTGAGATGGCTTACTATGAAACGTTTGCGCTATTCTAGGTGATAGTCAGTCGAGTCGATTCCAGGATTGCACAGTGTAGGCTGCCTTGGAGGCAGCCTCAAGCTCTGTGCAATTATGGGTAGTAGTACATGTTCACTGAGGGATGAAATTTCACAGTGCAGCTCACCAGAGGTGCGGTTGCTGGGGTTGGTCTGGTCAACATAGCTTTAGCAAAATGACTAAGTGTGTGAACAAGTGACTTCATACATGCATGACCTTGCAAACACACACTCAACATGACTTGATGATAAGATGCCTCAAACCATCAAGACAACATACACTCAGTGTGACTGACTGATGGTGCAAGTGATAAGCACGACACTTGTGATAGATCATTGAACGACCATGACAACACTTGTGCAACAGTGCATACAACTTCGTGTGTGAGTGTGATAGATGTTTTCATAGAGAATACAACTTATACACACAAACACGGACCTTGTGCATAGCCAAAACATGGCTACAAGCATGACATTGTGACCAACATGCAAAAAGATGTCCAATGAACGGTCAAGTGAGGAGGGTGCAAAAACTTAACATGAGCTCACGAGATGAGCTCGAGTGCTGGCAAACATCAAGGAAAAACCTAAGGAAGGCTCCAAAATTGGATGCAGGCCAAAATTTTGAAGGGTGTTGCAGCCACTACAACACTTGGTGACACACTGGTTGAACTCCAGCTTCTTTGTTTTGGTCAATTGACAACACAGGGCCTTGGTCTTTCAGGGAGTATTGAATCGCTATGCGGGTTACTTCAGCTTCCCCACTTACCCCATGGACGGACATGGTTCACCTTTCACCAACTCAATCAAACACAACAACAAGTTTTAGCTTGATCACAGTGTTTTGAAATTGGGAAGGGTAGTTTGGCTTGCGAGTTAAAAATTTTCAGAGTATAAGTTTTCATCTCTGGTGTTGCTCCACTACCAGCAGACCTATACAGTACCCAGATAGAGTCACACAGGAACACATGCATTTCTCCAATACCAGCAAGCCTGGTCAGTACCCCAGTGGAGTTGCATGCTTCACCTCTTTGCACAGGAAGACTTCTCTTCTTTCACCTTTGTATTTTTTAAAAGAGGAATGTGCATAGGCACTTATTTATTTTTGGGGCAGAAAAGGGATCCCGAATTATCAAGAGTAGAAGAGGTTGTTCCTTTAGAGAAGCATGTAAGACCTCTGACATAGGTTTGCTTGTTTATATTTCCCCTTCTCTGTTTCTACTAGTTTGAGCTTGAACACATAGAGCAGAAGGCTGAGTACAGGAACATGGTTTCCCACTATGGACATAGGTTCATGGTTTGACCCAAGCTTCCCTTGTTGACGGCTCATATTTTTTGTCAAGACTTCATCGGCTGAAGGTTATAACCAAGCACAGAGAAGATGGACACAGGATTGTCCAAGTACTGTACTGTCACAAGACTCCTTGGATCTCAACCACATAATCATTCAAAAACCCAAACTCAGGAGAGGGCAACACTTATTGACAAAACCAAAAATAGCATGATATTAAGAAAAAAAACAAAACGAAGCAAAAATAATAAAGTAAAGTGAAGAGACAACAAGCAAGAAAAGTGAGCAAGCAAACAAAAAAAACCAAGTCAATAAGCAAACAAACATGCAAACTAGAAAGAGCAGTTTTGAAATCAGCAACAACAGTCATCCTCACGCCATGCATGATCTAGTTCACATCTCAAAATGTAAATTTTCAATTCTGGAAAGTTTCGGGACATGCTAGGTAGTTGAGGTATTTCAACATCTGTTGATGGTTATGTCAGGAAATTGCGACTTTGGTAAGTCCCTCAAACCAAATTAGATCTCGTTTCTCATGCAAAAACCATCTATCTGCATGGCTGCACTCGACGTGGATCCCCGTGTAAAAAATATTTACTATTTCGGGTGTGATATTTCAAAATTTCAAATTTTCACTAATGAATGAATCCACGAGTCTGTTACAGCATGTCTGTCTTCATGCACTTCTCTTACATCTAATTCGGGTTGGGATTTTCCATCCCTCATGTAATCATAGAACTGTGAAGTTGATCATCTCAAAGACTATATTTGTCTAGAATTGTACTTATCAAGTGTTCTCTCTCGTGATCAACTCCTTGGTCTTCTTGCAAATATTTCACTTCAAATCTGCCCGCTCATCACACCAACAATCTCCCTGTGTGATGACCATGATACCTGCGCATTTTTTCACTAGTTGCGGGTGGGTGTTCTGTCATATCTAGTGCACAGCAAAGTTAGTTCCATCATTCAAAGCATTTGCAAGATTGTTCAAAAATCTTCTATGTTCATGTCAAACTAGGAATCTACAATCTCGACCAACTCATCTGATATTTCTTCTATCTTGGGTGACTATCACGTAATTTATCATTTTCCCAACAGTACATCTAATGACAACCAGTTTGTGCATTATGATCTTCACCGTGTAACATCTTTCTCCTCAGACTTCTGCCAAGCAGGTGAGGCACTTCACCTTGTGTTGATGGCTATGGTAGGACCTCACTGTATTGACATGACCAATGAGAATGATCAAATCTATCTATCCATACTAAATTCACATCGTGATCCCCTCTCTCAAATAAGGAACCCATCTTCTCAAAGATCATGAGTCTTTCAAAGTAGCCGTCATGAATTTTATGATCCACTCACTGAATGGCTAGAACGATCTTAATTGGCGAGTTGTGCTACAGGTAACAGGCTTTAGTCCTTCCTTGCACTCACTAAGAAACTTAGTGTAGAAGAAAACACACCCACAAGAGGCCTCTGAGGTTTGTTGAAAAATGGTAGTCACCGAAGAGGTAAGCATGTGTGTTGGGTGGTTGCAACACATCTTTCTGCCCACAGACGAGACCTTCTTTCTCATGTGCAAGTTTGTCGAGTTTTAGTATTTTTTGTTGCAAATTATTTTTTATTTGTTTTAATCACATGTATCTTTATGGTTGTAGGTTAGGTATGCGTATGGTGGCTTCACTGAAAATTTCATTTCATGTAACCCCAACCGTTTAGCGTAGAAGGAGTAATGTTTGCTTTCTTGCTTGTCTTTTCTTTTTGGTTTGCAAGTTTGTTTACTTGCTAACTTGGTTTGTTTTGTTTGCTTGATCGCTTTGCTTGCTTGTTGTCTCTTCACTTTACTTTATTATTTTTTCTTAACTTTGTTTTTCTTGCTTAATATCATGCTATTTTTGGTTTTGTCAATAAGTGCTTCCCTCTACTGAGTTTAGGTTTTCGAATGAATATGTGGCTGAGATCCAAGGAGTCTTGTGACACTGCAGCACTTGGCCAATCTTGTGTCCATCTTCTTTGTGCTTGGTTTTAACCTTCGGCTGATGAAGTCTTAATGAAAATATGAGCCATCTACAAGGGAAGCTTGGGTCCAACCATGAACCTATGTCCACACTGGAAACCTCGTGCCTGTACTTAGCCTTCTACTCTGTGTGTTCAAGCTCAAACTAGTAGAAATGGAGAAGGGGAATATCTAAACAAGCAAACCTATGTTAGAGGTCTTACATGCTTCTTTGAAGGAACAACCTCCCTTGCTCTCGATAAGTCAGGATCCCTTTTCTGCCCCAAAAATAAATAAGTGCCTATGCACAATGCTCTTTTACAAAAATACAAAGGTGAAAGAAGAGAAAGGCTTCTTGTGTAGAGAGGTGAAGCATGCAACTCCACCGGGGTACTCACTAGGCTTTTTGGTAGTGGAGCAATGCATGTGTTCCTGCGTGACTCTGTGGGGGTACTGTCCAGGCCTGCTGGTAGCAGAGCAACACCAGAGATGAAAACTTATACTCTGAAAATTTTTAACTTGCGAGCCAAACTACCCTTCTCGATTTCAAAACACTGTGATCAAGCTGAAACTTTTTGTTGTGTTTGACTCAGTTGGTGCAAGGTGAACCATGTCTATCCATGGGGTAAGTGGGGAAGTCGAAGTAACCCGCACAATGATTCAATACTCCCTGAAAGACCAAGGCCCCTTGTTATCAATGGACCAAAACAGAGAAGTTGGAGTTCAACTAGTGTGCCGCCAAGTGTTGTAGCAGCTACAACACCCTCCAAACTTTTGGCCTGCATCCAATTTCAGAGCCTTCCTTAGGGTTTCCCTTGATGTTTTCCAGCACTCGGGCTCATCCCGTGAGCTCGTGTTGAGTCTTTGTACCCTCCTCACTTGACCATTCATTAGACATATTTTTGCATGTTGGTCACAATGTCATGCTTGCAGCCATGTTCTAGCTATGCACAAGGTCCATCCTCGTGTGTATAAGTTGTATTCGCTATGAAAACATCTGTCACACTCACACACGAAGTTGTATGAACTATCGTGCAAGTGTCGCCAAGGTCATTCAACGATCTGTCACAAGTGTTGTGCTTGTCACTTGCACCATCGATAAATCACACTGAGTGTATGTTGTCTTGATGGTTCGAGGCATCTTGTCATTAAGTCATGTTGAGTGTGTATTTGCAACGTCGTGCATGTACGAAGTCACTCGTTCACACACTTAGTCATTTTTTTGAAGCCATGTCGACCGGACCAACCCCAATAGTTGGACCTCTGGTGAGATGCACTGTGCAGTTTCAACCCTCAGTGAACATGTACTGCTACCCATAATTGCGCTGAGCTTGAGTTTGACTCCTAGGTAGCCTGTACTACGCAATCCTGGAATCGACTCGACTGACTGTCACATAGAATAATGCAAACTTTTCCTAGCAAGCCATTTCAATCTGCATTGACTGCAAGCAAATCAACCAAGCCTCTAGCTAGTCAACCAAAGAGTTTGACCAGGCAGTGACCCCGGGCCTCACTCCTCCAAAAAATAGCGCAAAAGCTACCAAGAATGCCCACTTCCACTGACTAAAGAAATTGCGCAGACATGCTAGATAGACACTCGCTGCCTGTCACTGCACTACCCTAATAAATTGTGTAGTTTTTCTAGCTAGTCACCCTGCCAGCTGGCCTGCTACTTATCCTAAAAATTGGGTAGTTTTCATGGGCAATCTCCCAGCTGCTGAGCATCCTGCTCAGCTCAGAAACTACACAAGGATGTCCAACAGGCTAGCCTTCCAGCTCTACATAGTTTTTTTCAGCAACCTCTCGCTGCCAGCTCCCTAGAAAAACTATGCAATTTTTGCCAGCAGCTCACTGCCAACTCCCCGGAGAAATTGCGCAGTTTTCACTACCAGTCTCCCTCTACTACCTACACTGTCTCCCTAAAAAAATTGTGCAAATATTCCCTCCAGCTGAGCCAAATCCTGCAGACATTCACTACTGATCTAGATTGGCCATCTCAGCCTCCAAGTGACCTCTGCGCAGTTTTCATGGATAGTGCCCAGAGCCGACATCCCAACTTGAAATCTGCCTTGCACAATTGTAGAGCCTTGTCCACTTTCCCAGTCACCTACATTTAAAAGTGAAAGACAATGCATCATGGCTAGATTTTATGTTGTCTCGCCATAAATGATTGCAGATACAGGTATATGGATGAGACATGGCGCGACGACGAACAGGATGAACAAGGCATGCATGCAAGGAGACTTGTTCACGAGTGAATGAACACATGAAGCATGCCAAAGTACAAGCGAAGGAGCGATATGCACATGCAGCATCAAGCGAACATCAAGACCATCGAAGACTCCACACACCTTTCCTTGCAGAGGTGAAGCTTTGATACACCAATAGCACATCATGGAAAATTTTACGGGTGAATTTTCGCCCTTGGGAGAAATTAAAGGGTTTCAAAATTTTATTGGGCAAATAATTTGTATCATACTACATTTTTACAAATTGCCTCAAATTTATTTTATAAAAAAATTAGATATGGAGGTTAACCCACCTTATTTTAAGGGAGAAGGTAAAAAAATGTAAATTTAGCCCTTGAAACTAGGAGTCACAACCTTCCATTCACCCTATTTTCAAGAATAGGTATTTATGATAGTTATTTTGCCCTCCCTACTTGATGTAAAAAAAAAAATCTTTGATTTGCCCATATTTCATGGTATTGGGATTAATTTCGACAAAATTCACAAAAAAATAATTCATTTTTATTTAAAAATTCAACTCTCTTATTTTCATATGTATTTAAAGATTGAATACTAGCATTGCCTTCTTCCAAGTTTGCATCTATTAAGTCATAAATATATATGAGGGTTGTTCGCAAAGTTGAATTTGAATTAAGAATTCAAAATTGAGAATAGTCGTATAGGGATTAATTTCGATAAAATTCACAAAAGAATAATTCATTTTTATTTAAAAATTCAACTCTCTTATTTTCATATCTATTCAATGATTGAATAATTCTCTTTCCATCTTCCAAGTTTGCATCTTTTTAGTCATAAATATATATGAGGGTTGTTCACAAAGTTTTAGAGTTTGAGTTAAGAAGTCAACATTGAGAATAGTCGTATAGGGTTGTTCAAAAAGTAGTGAAATATGAATTAACAAGTTAAGAATCAATGTAGAATCAACGTACTCTTTGTTTTAATGGATTTTTGCTATATATAATTATTACTTTTCTGATATATATTTGTCATTTTCTAATATTATTTAGATAATAGATTTTTTGAATTTTCAATCCCATTAAAATAATTGATGTTTGATTCTTTCTTTTCAACTTCCACCCATCGTTAAGTCGACATCTATGAAAAATTAAAAAATATCTACTCCAAAGAAGTAATCCCTTACGTTCCAAAATCAATACAACCCAAATTCCATCATCTATATTGTTACTTACCCTTGATCTTCAATGTACACTTTATGTAAATTACATTTCTTTGTAGAAATGATAAAGTAGTTGTTTCTATTCGAATACCAAGGTGCTGACAGTTTGAAAAACTCTACCAGAAGACCATTTGTTGGAAGACACTGTATTAAAAATCAAATTTCGCTAAAATTGTTTAAATTTTATTGATTACGTTTCTACTAGGAATTGTTAAAGTTGTTGTTGTTATTCTTGGAATAGTAAGGTGCTCGTCATTTGAAAAATTCAGGTGGAACATAATTGAATGGATGTTTGAAGACATCTTATTAAAAAAAAATAACTAGACATATTTAAAATAGATGTATTATCAAAACAAGCACTGTCATTCAAACTTTCAAGATTGAAATGAAAAAGGTTATATTAAAATGAGAATTTAAGAAAATGAATAATAAATTTGAAACTATTTACTTCAAATAAATTTCATTAGCAAGATGAAGATTGAGCAAATATTTTGAGTGATTTTATATGCATAAATGTAGTGTAATTTTTATATACTGGGTGCCCATAGGCATCAACAATCATTGACATCCTATTCATATATATGGTGGCCATTAAGAGGAGAGAGCTTTAACATTTTGAAGGCATTACAAAATTACAATTGGTCTATCTATCTATTTATCTATCTATATATTAGTTATAAATCCACTAGGTTTCTAGAGGGATTAAATATGTTCTATGCAAATGTTTTAGTCATTTTTTTTCACTCTAAATTCTGAAGACATTGAATCCATTTTATTCATTCAAAAATATATTTTAAACAATGAAAAATTACACTTGGTGTGTGTGTGTGTAGTTATAGATATATCAGGTTTCCAAAGGGATCAAATATGTTTTGTAGTCAAAGTTTTCACTATAAATAAAAAAAATGTGGGCTATAAAAAATGAATATACATGTTATACTCTCACTCTCAACCATAAATAAAATAGTTGAATGTCCATATGAACTATCACAATCTTATACCAATTTTATAGAGACATGAAGTAACTAAAAATAATAATAAAATGTTATACTTTTGAGTACAACAAATTGTATAATTCTTATACTTTATAAAAATATTTCATTACCTGACCTAAAAAACTTTTAAAAATATTTTAGTTCATGCCTCAAATAATGTTTTTAAATATGCATGTCGAATAATTTATTTCAATCTCAACTTCATGCAAATGTATATGGAGAGAGCGTAAATGACTAATTATTTTAATTTGATCATAATAAAATATTTCAAGGTTGTAAGAAGAGTAGTTAAAAGTAAAAAATTTCAAGGAGATACGTATTTTATTTAATTATTAATATCATATTAAAATGCAACATTTAAAAATATATAATTAATGACAAAATATTTGATGTGACTAATAAATAAAATATTTTAATATGGAGGGTTAATTAATATTAAAATGTATTTAAAAATATATTAATAACAGAAAACTCATTTTAATGTGGAAAATATATTCCATAGATAAAATATTTCAAGAATAATATTTAAATGTGAATATATTATACATGATTAAAAAAAACTATATATTCATTATATAAAGAAATTCAAAATTAAAATTATGGCTAAAACATTTTAATTAGTCTCGTTGTGGCCCTTTTCTAAGAATATTTTTTTCTTCAATTTTGTTTGAAATCAAGCAAAGATGTGTTAGGATTGCAAGTTTAAGCTATGTAATTTACACAAACTAAGTTCTCAAGTAATTTTTGAAGTAATTGAAATCATTTTTTACATTCAAAAATATAATTTAAACAATGAAAAGTTGGGGTCTGTGTGTGTCTATATATCTATTACAAATCGATTAGGTTTCGAGATCTGTTGTGTAGATTTTTTAGTTAAAATTTTCACTGTAAAATAGGTTTTCCTTGGAGATAAAAGATGGTTTGTGCGTGTCTATATATATATTACGAATCGATTAGGTTTCTAGATGTAATGTCCCCAGAAAGATGTAAATATTTTATTTACCGCAATAAGAATAGATTTAATAATTAGTGTTATTACCTATTTGAATTGAATAATATTTTTATTTATTGAAAATGACTAATGATTTAAAGTATCAATGGATCTTGTAACTTCTGGAAGAAAAGAAGTTGAAAAGGTAGTTGCTAGAAAAAAACCCTAACTACCTTACCTAACTGGAAAATGCTTCCAAGGAAAAGGAAGTAGGGAAAGCAAAAACTGTGCTGTAATGTCAGACAGTAAAGCGGTGGATTGTTAAGTCTGGTGATGACGAGATAGCATGAGCACGATGTGAGAGCAACTTGCAGGAGACAGAAAGTCTTGTGAGCAAGCTAGGGGGGAGATTTGGTCCCGAAAGACAATCTCATGGTCGGGAGGTTTGACTAGCAACAGAAGATAGAGGTGACCTCTATCACGGGAGTACTTTACTTTTAAGCAGCTCAAGTATGAGGTACCATCTAGAAATTAAACTACTGCACAAACTAAATACTGTGTATTTTATTGTGAATGAAAAATGATGTAGAGGTGTGTCTAAAACTGGAGTGGTAATTGCAAAGAGTTCATAATTTTATCTACTGGTATTAGGAACTAGGTATAGTAATATTTTACAGAAGAATCGTTAATAGTAAGAGCAAGGGAGTATCCCTGTAAATCTAGAACACATTATTTGTAAAAATATACTCTACTTAGATCTTTCAATGCAGGAAATTGATTACATAGAATTACTGTAAAATATTATCTGTACAGGTAATTTAATGCAAGAGAATAGTCTAAAGCAGAGTTACTGTAGAGTTACAATTTTTTACCAGTCTTAAGAGGGTTATTGTAAAAATATTGTAGGAAAGAACTAGAAGAGTTGTTCTTTGTTGATTCGAGTGAAATTTAGACAAACTAGGAATTGATTAAACATGCTGGAAATACCGTATTCCCGAAGAATGAAGAAAACATAGGAGGGTTGATGTGGAAGGGGCTTAAGGGTAGAAAAACCCTAGTGTCGTCAATTAAATTTGACTCTGCCTGGACTTCCTAAAACCCTACAAGGGACTGAAACCCCAGCTATTAAGTTGATAGAATCAATCATCGAACAAACTTAACTAAAGTACCAAATTATCTGAAAAAAAACAGAGAATTAGTTATATTCAAAACAAGTAATGGAATATAACCAAAACATTTTTGACACAAAGTTGTGTAAATAGAGGAGTTAAACAAAGAAAACCTTGTTTCAGATTCTTTTACAGTAGGCCCTAATCTGACCAATCAAACTGCAAACTTACGAGTAAAATTATCATAGGTAAGTATAGAGAACAATAATTCAAATACATTTACATATTGACTAAAGTTCAAAATGTATTTCCATACAACATATGAGATTTACACATCGAACCAGTCATTGTCATAAATAGATAGAACCAAAGCCTTGAATATAAGAGAAACGACTCAGCTACAAACCCCGAAATCCAGTTAAATTGGATAACAGTTCCTCATTCCAATAAATATAAATCTTCCATTAAAATCCAAAAATTAACATGCAAAGAACGACCGACACTGCCATAAACACAAGACCGCAACTGGATAATAAAACCCTTACTCATACGGTGGAAATGTAATTACATACACCTCAGAACAACAGTGGTATTTGCTCGAAAAACCTTAAAACATTAATTATACAGAGACCGCAATATTTCAACAGTAATGAGAAAACTTAATTTGTAAAGAGCTGAAGCTCTAGCCCAAAGTAACCTATGAGAGTTCCATCTTGGGTAGAACTACACAATTTGGAGTTAAATCTTACCGGAAATACATAGGTGACCAAAATCTTGTGGAGAGACTGTCCTTCGGGCACCGCCATAAACCCTAAGCCTGTAGCCGAGGTTCCTGCAGTCCAATCCATGCATTAGCAATAGAGTAATAGAGTTATGCAAAACGACCCCTATAAAGCAAATAAAAATTACCTCTGCATATACAAGCTTACCTGAGGAGCACCCATATGTAACAAAACCATATCCTCGTCTCTGTGAATTTCCTCGCACTATAGCTCTGGAATGGCAGGCCTGCAAGAGAGGATGTGGAACCGGAGCAACACTAAGGAAGAATGGAGAAAAATGAAAGTCCCACCATCGCAAACAAGGATGTGAATAATCCCCGAAAGTAGCTCAACCATTGGATTGAGGTCCCATTTCCTCCATCGTCAATGAAACGGGAGGCCTGAGAGGAGCAGCTATGGTGGGATGACCTGCCCATGCGACATACCAGGAAGGAGTAGGGTATTCAATGCCAAATAAAATCAAATATCATTTCCATTGTATAGAAACACAGTTGTAAGCTTGATGACAGAGACAACTTGTGCACGAAAGGAAACATGCAATAATGGATTGGAATTGTGAGGCACAGAGACATTTAATGGTGACCAAATCAATGTAGGCACTTAAACCCAACATAAAAGGATTGGTAACTAGAACTATAGTTTGAGAACCTTTTGACATGGAAATTCGAATGTACTTATCTCATCTACAGTAAAGTATTAAAGTTATGGCTATTAATTAGGATGTATAATGATGTGAACCAATGTATTATAAAGTTTTTTTATATATATGTATATTTTGGTATTTTGTGGAGCCATTACAAGTGGTATCAGAGCAGAGGTTACAAAACTTGTGGCCTTTGGCAAATATATTTGATAAAAATAAAATAGTTATTGTGTTAATCTTTTTCTTCTACCCGTGTTAAGAACAGGAAACAAATGACAGCAGAATGCGGAGAACGGACAGTGCTCCACACAGGATTATGACTGGTCCAGGATCTGCAGCAGGTCCTGAGACTAATCCTGAGATATGGGTGAAGTTAGGAGAGGAGGCTCGCAACACTAATCTTACAATATTAGAGACAGTTCAGGAATTGAAGAATGAGATGGCCTGCCTGCGGGAGGACAATGCAAGATTAACTATGGAACAAGAAAAAATCATGAAAATCCTATCAGATAAGCAGAACCAGTGCCAGCCGAATCCCAGCCCCAAACAGATATGAGTGTCAGAGGAACAAGGCTACCACATGGATCAAGAAGAAACCGAAGGAGGGGAAGAGAATCGAGAGGAAAAGTTGGATAATGCCTCTGAACACCCGACATTGAAAAGGCATCGGATATAATTACAAGGGGAGTTCTGAAAAATAAAACCACCACACTTCGATGGAAAGCTAGAAGAGGCAGTCGAAGCTTGGTTGATTAACATGAATAAATATTTTCAATTGTATGAATATGATCACAACCTCAAAGCACGGTTGGCCATTTTCCAATTACAAGGGAAGGCTACCTTGTGGTTGGAAGAAGTCAAGATTGTACGAGGAGTAAGTGAGAAAAATATAACTTGGGAAAAATTTCAAAAATACTTCAAGGAAAGATATTTGACAAAATGATTCTACGATGAAAAAGCAAGGGAATTCCATGACCTATGACTTGGGCAGTAAACAATGGATGAGTTTATCACCTGATTTATCTCGTTACTCCGTTATGTTCCTTACATATGAGAAGAAAAGGCTAAGGTACAATGGTTCGTCAATAGTCTACCCTTGGCAATGAGGGAACGAATTGAGTTTGATAACCCAAAAACAATGGATGAGGTGATATGAGAGGCCAGGATATGTTATCAACAAAGTAAGTAGAAGGGAGAAGTTCTAGGAAAGAGGTGGGTAGACAAGAGAGGTGATAAGATGGCTGTGGGCACTAAAGGAAATCGGGACAGCGTTAGAAAAGGATTTCCCAAAGGACAAAAAAATAGGAATCTGCATAAGAACCCGCTCAGATTGAAGCCACCAATTGAATCCAGAATCAGCGAACAATCTGGTAAAATTGACAATGAAGGGACAACGAGACCTCCAATACAATTCTAGGCTTGTGGAGGGCCTCATTATGTTAAAAATTGTCCTCATCGAAAGGGTACTGAATAGGTTTCACAGATCCATGAAGCATCTACAGTTGGCGACATGGCCTGGAGTTTACCGAGAATTAATGCCACTCTGGAAGATCGTCAGGCAGAATACCAGTCGACTATGGTGGAGTTTGAAGGTAAGATCTTTAATCATACTGTAATTGTCTTAATTGCTCCTGGAGCTACATTAAGTTATATTAGCCCTAAGATTGTGGAACAGTGTAAGCTACAAACTGTTAAGTTTAAAAGCCCTTGGCTAGTACAGCTGGCAACAGGGGCAAAGAGACATGTGTTAGCTAAGGTCAATAATTGCCCCTTGAAGATAGTAGGTCAACATGTGATGGCAAATCTAAACGTACTTCCCCTTGGATCATATGACGTATTGATAGGCATGGACTAATTGGAAAAACGCTGGTCCATTATAAACTGTAACAAAAATTGTCTGTTACAAGGATGAACTCAAGGAAAAGCAAGAGATGCAAGGTGTTATGAGGCTAGTGCAGATTTGACCAATAACCGCCTCTCAGTTGGCAAAGTGTATCAAGAAAAGATGTCAGATTTATGCCATTCAAGTGGGTTATTCCAACTCAAAATACAAGACTTCCACATTGGAAAGTATCCTAGTGATACGAGAATTTGCACGTGTTTTTAAAGGAGATACTAGGACTGCCACCCAAGAGAGACATAGACTTCACTATCGAATTGGTGCCAGGGGCAGCCTTGGTATCTCGAGCTCTATATCGAATGAGCACACCAAAATTAACAGAATTGAAAATGCAGTTGCAGGAGCTATTGGACAAAAATTACATCCATCCCAGTGTGTCACCTTGGGGAGCTCCTATGCTGTTCATTAAAACCAAGGATGGGACCCTTCGTATGTGCATGGACTATTGTCAGATGAATAAATTGACAATTAAGAATAAGTACCCTTTACCTCGTATTGATGAACTTTTTGATCAAGTAAAAGGGGCAGCTTTATTCTCAAAAATTGATTTACGATCAGGATACCATCAAATTAGAATTAAAGAGGAAGACATAGCCAAAACTGCCTTTAGAACTCAATATGGACACTATGAGTTTGTGGTATTACCCTTTAGGTTAACCAATGCCCCTACGACCTTCATGTGCTTAATGAACAACATATTTCATAAGTATTTGGGCAAGTTCATGTTAATATTTATTGATGATATACTAATATATTCCCAGAATATGGAGGAGCACAAGGAGCACCTTAAATTGGTATTGCAAACTCTCCTAGAACAACAATTATATGCCAATTATAGCAAGTGTGACTTCTTTAAGGAACAAATTCAATACTTGGGACATATAATCTCGAAAGATGGAATCGTTGTGGATCCCGAGAAGATAAGGACCATAATGGAATGGCCAGTGCCAAAGAACGTAGTAGATATAAGATCTTTCATGGGATTAGCAGGTTACTATAGGAGGTTTGTGGAAGGATTTTCGAGAGTGGCTTACCCTATCACTTCTTTACAGAAAGAAGGGAAAATTTTTAAATGGATCGCAGAATGCCAAAAAAGTTTTGAACAACTCAAGCATCTGCTCACCACAACACCTATATTAAGTATAGCAGATCCAGGTAAGGACTATGTGGTATGCATAGATGCGAGTAAGGAAGGGGTGTGGAGGTACTGATGCAAGAAGGAAAGGTAATCGCCTATGAGTCTAGGAAATTAAAGGAACATGAGAAAAAATATTCTACTTATGATCTGGAATTCACAATTATTATTCACGCCTTAAAAATTTGGTTCCATTACCTGCTGGGAAAAAAGTTTCTATTAATGACGGACCATCACAGTTTGACTATTTATTTTCATCAGCCTACCTTAAATGCTAGGCAGGCATAGTGGGTGGATTTCCTAAGTGGCTTTGACTTTGATATTAAGCATATGAAAGGGAAAGAGAACCGGGTAGCGGACGCTTTAAGTCGAAAAGTACAATGTCTCTAAGAAATTTCTTGCAGTGAAGGGAAGAGTACCTTCGAAGAAGTGATTAAAAAGGCAGTAGAACAAGATTCAAAATATCAACAAATAGCACAACAAGTTCAGAATCCAACCAACAAAGAAAATTAGCAAGCGTATGTTATGGATGCTGCTGGCATGCTGAATTATAGAAAAAGGTTGTAGATGCCCAACCAAAATGGCTTTAAAAACTTGATTTTAGATGAATTTCATAAAAGGCATTATGCTATACACCCAGGGTATCAGAAGCTGATTACCACACTCCAGAAGGAGTAGTATTTGCCGGGTATGAAAAAAGATGTAATAGAATATTTGACTTGTTGCCTCAAATGCCAACAAGTTAAAGCGGAACACCAGCACCCTGCTGGGTTATTGCATTCATTGCCAATCCCGAAGTGGAAATAGGAAACCATCTCTATGGACTTCATAACAGGATTACACAAGTCAAAAAGAAACAATGATTCCATCATGGTGGTGGTGGAAAAATTAAGAAAATCAGCTCATTTTATACCAGTACAATCCAATTACAGAGCAATACAAATTACCCATGTCTTTATGCAAAACATTTTTAGGCTACACAGTTTACCAAGAACTATAATCTCTAACCGTGATGTAAAATTTACGTCGGTCTTTTGGAGAACTTTGCTAGGAGAATTGGGGACTCAACTGAATTTCAGTACCACTTATCACCTGTAGATCGACGGATAAATAGAATGAGTGAGTCAGGTTGTAGAATATAGGCTAAGAGCATATGTTATGCAGCAACCATCGTAGTGGGAAGATTATCTGCACTTGCTTGAGTTTACGACAATGGCTATCATACATCCCTACAGATGAGCCCCTTTGAGGTGTTGTACCGACGGAAATTTCGTACACCCGCAAGTTAGGGAGGGCTAGAGGACATGCTGATGCTAGGCCCTGAAATGCTTAAAGAAATGGAAGAAATGGCAAAGAAGGTATGATCTAATTTAAAGGTAGCCCAAGATAGGCAAAATAACTTCGCCGACTAAAAGAGAAATTTTAAGGAATACCAAGTAGGGGATCATGTGTATGTGAGAATTCGAGCTAAAAAGAGCACATTACAATAGACTGGGTGCACCAAGTTGGCACCTCGTTTTGTGGACCCTTCCAGATCTTAGTGAGAGTTGGTCCAATGGAATACTAGCTCGCTCTGCCAAGTCACATTCGGGTCAACAATGTCTTCCATGTGTCTGTATTAAAAAATATGTTTATGATCCTAAGCACATAATCAATTGGCAGGACATACAGGTAAAACAGTGTCATAGCACCAATCAATTTTGTTGTTAAAGGAAAAACTGACTTAAAATATTGTGTGTTTTAGGTTGAGCTGAAAGGAGAAATCTTGGTCGAGCCACTAAATATACTCGATCAGAGAGAAGTAATGCTGTAAAAATGAGCCATCACCCAAGTTAAAGTGCAATGGCAACACTTTGGGCCATGTGAGCCCCCCTCGGAGGATGAACAACTCATGAGAGAAGCTTATCCAGGATTGTTTGAGGTAGGAAAACATCGGGACGATCTTTGATTTTAGGAGGGGGAGATGTAATGTCCCCAGAAAGTTGTAAATATTTTATTTACCATAGTAAGAAAAGATTTAATAATTAGTGCTATTACCCATTTGGATTGAATAATATTTTTATTTATTGAAAATGAGTAATGATTTAAAGTATGAGTGGATCTTGTAACTTCTGGAAGAAAAGAATTTGAAAAGGCAGTTGCTGGAAAAAAATCCCTAACTACCTCCCCTAACTGGAAAATGCTTCGAAGGAAAAGGGAGTAGGGAAAGGAAAAGCTATGTTGTAATGTCAGATAGTAAAGGGGTGGATTTTTAAGTCTAGTGATGACTAGATAGCATAAGTACGGTGTGCGAGCAAGTTGCAGGAGACAAAAAGTCTTGTGAGCAAGCTAGGGGGAAGATTTGGTCTCGAAAGACAATCTCATGGTTAAGAGGCTTGACTAGCAACAGAAGATAGAGGTGACCCCTATCACTGGAGTACTTTAATTTTAAGTAGCTCAAGTATGAGGTACCATTTGGAAAACTAAACCACTGCACAAACTAAATTCTGTGTCTTTTACTGTGAATGAAATATGATGTAGAGGTGTGTCTAAAACTGGAGTGGTAATTGCATATATTTCATAATTTTATTTGTTGGTATCAGGAACTAGGTATACTAATATTTTATAGAAGAATCATTAATACTCAGAGCAAGGGATTATCTTGTAAATCTGGAACACATTATTTGTAAAAATATACTCTACTCAAATCTTTCAATCCAGGAAATTGATTATATAGAATTACTGTAAAATATTATCTGTACAGGTAACTTAATGCAAGAGAATAGTCTAAAGCAGAGTTACTATAGAGTTACAATTTCATACTAGTCTTTTATGCATAAACGAAAAGAGGGTTATTGTAAAAATACTATAGGAAAGAATTGGAATAGTTGTTCTCTATTGATTCGAGTGAAATTTAGACAAACTAGGAATTGATTAAACATGCTGGGAATACCATATTCCCGAAGAATGAAGAGAACATAGGAGGGTTGTTGTGGTAGGGGCTTAAGGGTAGAAAAACCCTAGTGCTGACTTGGCCTCATTTTTCCCGAGAGTGGTCTGTCAATTAAATTGGACTCTTCCTGGACTTCCTAAAACCCTACAAGGGACTGAAACCCTAGCTATTAACTTGACAGAATCAATCATTGAACAAACTTAACTAAAGTACCATATTATCTCAAAAAAATAGAGAATTAGTTATATTCAAAATGTGCAATAGACAATAACCAAAAGATTTTCGACACGGAGTTGTGTAAGTAGGGAATTAAACAAAGAAAACCCTGTTTTGGGTTCTTCTACATTAGGCCCTAATCAGACCAATCAAACTGCAAAATTACGAGTAAAATTATCATAGGTAAGTACAGAGAACAATAATTCAAATACATTTAAATATCGACTAACGTTCAAAACATATTTCCATATAACATATGAGATTTACACATCGAACCAGTCACTGCCATAAATAGATAGAACCAAAGTCTCTAATATAAGAGGAACGACTCGGCTAGAAACCGCGGAAGTTGGTTAAATTGTATAACAGTTCCTCATTCCAATAAATATAAATCTTCCATTAAGATCCAAAAATTAACATGCAAACAACCATTGGCGCTGCCATAAACATAAGACCGCAACTGGATAATAAAACCCTCACTCATACGGTGGAAATGTAATTACATACACCTCAGAACAACGGTGGTATTCGCTCGAAAAACCTTAAAACTTTAATTATATAGAGATCGAAACATTTCAACAGTAATGAGAAAACTTAATTCGTAGAGAGTTGAAGCTCTAGCCCAAAGAAACCTATGAGAGTTCCATTTCAGGAAGAACCATACAATATGGATTTAAATCTTACTCGGAAATACCTAGGTGACCAAAAGCTTGTGGAGATACCATCCTTCAAGCACCACTGTAAACCCCAAGCCTGTAGCTGAGGTTCATGTAGTCCAATCCATGCATTAGCAATAGAGTAACAAAGTTATGCAAAACGACCCATGTAAAGCAAAAAAAAATTACCTCTATGTATACAAGCTTATCTGAGGAGCACCCACATGTAACAAAACCATATCCCCGTCTCTGAGAATTTCCTCACACTGCAGCTCTGGAATGGTAGGCCTGCAAGAGAAGATTTGGAATATGAGCAGCGCTGAGGAAGAATGGAGCAAAATGAAAACCTTGCCATCGCAAACGAGGATGTGAATAATCCCTGAAAGCAGCTTAACCATTGGATTGGGGTCCCAATTCCTCCACCATCGATGAAACGGGAGGCCCAAGAGGAGCAGCTACGGTGAGATGACCTGCCTGTGCCACATACCAGGATGGAGCAGGGTATTCAATGCAAAATAAAAACAAATATCATTTCCATCGTATAGAAACACAGTTGTAGGCCTGATGATAGAGACATCTTATGCGTGGAAGGCAACAGGTACTAATGGAATGGAATTGCGAGGCATAGAGACATTTAATGGTGACAAAATTAACGTAGGCACTTAAACCCAAAATAAAGGATTGGTAACCAAAACTATAGTCCGAGAACCCTTTGACATGGAAATTCGAATGTACTTACCTCATCTACAGCAAAGTATTAAATTTATGGCTATTAATTAGGATGTATAATCATGCAAACCAATGTATTATAAAGTTTTTTTTATATATGTATATTGTGGTATTTTGTGGAGCCATTACATCAGATCTGTTGTGTGCAAAATTTTTAGTTAAAATTCACTGTAAAAGAGATTTTCCTTGGAGCTACAAGATTGTCTTGCTCCCCTCAAAAAATCCTATATACTCTCTCTCCAAGATTGAAATCTAATCTAAACCAACACAAACATGTACATGTACACTGATTTGATCATGCATGCACAAATTTGTTGTTAGTTCCAAGTACTGCAATTAAGTTTGTAATTAAAGAGTTGGTCCTCATATCCCACGGATGAAAACATACATGCAAACAAAAAAATTATTGTGATCACTCTCAATAAGAATTTGAGGCATTGTACATATGGATTTTTATCTAAAATGCTCAAGAAGCACTTGGAGAAAGTAAAATCTTCATGTATAGCCTGTTTTTCAAACCCGGGTATAGAGGACCTCTATCTTTTGGAATTTTCCCTTACACAATTATATTTTGTATCTAATTTTTTTTACATTAATTTTAATCAAAAAAATAATTGAAAATAGTCTATATTTGTTTTACCTCTAGTTTGGTGCATAGCGAGTTATTATTTTAATAAAAAAGAGATTGCAAGGTAAATGAGTGTGATTAGGTAGATGAGGCATAATATATACCTCTAGCTCCATGGATAACATTACTAAAGAAAGCATATGTTCCATCCACAGTTCATTATTACCTAATGGTATTCTATAACCAAAGTATCGATTCACATAACATGTTCATCACAAACTATAACATAATGGATGTTTACTGGCACACTCACATCCAAAAATAAATAGAGATAATGATACTTAGTAAAAATGTTGTACCATCATATAAAGTTCCATTTACAAGAGTTACATTGGCACATATAGCATTGATTTGCCATCATGAAGAAATAGTAAACCTATTGTAATATTCAACGTTCAACATTCAAATACTGAAATACTCTAGCAAAGTGCATTATATTAATCATTTGAATAAACACACTAAAGGAAAAAATTATCTATTTGAAAGTTGAAGGCCAACATTAACTTACGTAGATAAATGTTCCACCCAACCATACACACTATTGCGCTTATTATTTTTATACTAGGCCACCCCAATTGAGGTTATGATACCACTCAGGAAAAGCAAACATTTTTATGGAAATCATTATATCTTAGGACAAAAAATTACCTATCCCATTGTCTCACCACTAAATTTTTTTTTTGGAACAACACAACTATTTTGGTGAAATGTTGCTTTCCTTACATAGAAAAATGAGAATACCTTCCTTATCTACTCAATATTCCCTCAAAAGCCTCTGAGCTCTCCCTCTATGTGTTCATAGAGGGTCTAGATACTATCCATTAACTCCAACAACATTTACTTAGTTATGGATCTTTTTCAAGTTTTAAAGGCTTCCTTTCTTGGTCATTCAACCAACACAATGCTTTCCTCCTTATATTCTATCCATGGCTTCTCCATCACATAGCTTGGTATCTTTTCTAGATCCCTTTGCAACCTAAATTTTGAATCTATCTATGTTCTCCCTCTATAATTCACTTTTTTCCAAGGAATTATTTTCTAACCATTTGAATCTCTTCCTTATCTATTTTCATAATATATACATATTACTGTAGTTCTCATCACATGAATTCAAATTATCTCTATCATTCCTTCATCAGCCTGCTAGTATGAATCATACCTCTAAAACTACTTTCATAGATGTTAGCATCAGCGAAGAGAGAATGAATTCACCTCTCCTATATTTCTTTCTCTCTTATAACCTACTTCTCTTCCATATTATTTTCACTCTATTATGTATAGCCCCATGCATCTCTCTTCAATATTCTTTGCATGAGTTCATAATGGTCACACACCATCCATGTGAATGTGAATGGCCTCCACCATTTACCTTAGAACCAAAATTAATTATGTCATTTAGGTGATTAGTGTATTGTACTATGTTGATTGTCTTAGTCCAATAATGACCAATAATGAATCATTCATTCTTCCCTACAGCTATTCACTTAAATGCCTCTAAGATTACATGAATCATTACCTCTCTACAGTCAATTTCCTACATCCAATCGTGATTTGTTTCCCTCCCCATAAACCACATGTGTGGGGAGTGTAATTATGAATGAATGAATCAAAAAATCATCTCATCCCCAACAACCCACGAGACCTCATTTTCCCCATTATTGTGGGGAAATTATTTTTTCAAAGAAAATGTGAGAAAATATAGGTTTTATCACTCCTCTCACAATTCACAGGATGAAGGTACTTATCACCTTGATTTCGTAATTGTGGAAGGTGTACATCTCCACAACTACCAAATGCATTCTATGATTGGTAGTTAAGGTTTCTAGATTTTTAGTAAGGAACATGGTGATAAAGGAAAAAAAGTAATGTTTAGAAAAATGGAAAACTAAGGATTATTTTGCATGTATAACCCACTTGTACCCTCTCACCTTTCCCATCTCCTGCTATCATAACCCCTTTTTTATGTGCTCCTATCTCAGGTAGCTCTATTATTTTATTAAATTAAATAAAGATAATACTTACATTATTCATTGTACCATAAAATTTCTTCCTCGGTGTAAATAAAGCATGGTAATTAAAATATAGATGCTAAAAAGAATTGAACATTTAATCATAATTAAGTATAGTTAATCAATGGGATTCAAAACTAGGACATTCTATCATATCCCCCTTAGAATAACACAATCATAAATATTCTCTTCTCATTAATAACACTTAATTTTCCTCATTCTTCAGTTGGATTGGCAATGCCATCCTATTCTCTATCTTGGTATACCACAAGACTTCAACATTCCAACATATGCCTACATTAGTAATCAAGCAAGCATACATATTATATAAATTATCAAGAAACACTATCTTATGCACAAGAATTCTAAATTCCATGATGTAAGAATCTAGTCAAATATATGTATGTATTTTTTATTTAATACTTATCTATGTGGATATGCATCTATCTCATACAATGGCTTCCATAGGAAATAATTAATTTCATTATCCTTTCTAACTCACCTGCAAGATTTTAGCCACCATCCCACATGAATTTTTAAGTTTCCTCCTCCTTGATACACTAACCCCCTAAGCTTAGATGTCTCGTTCTCTACTAAACAATCCCTTAGGTGATCCATCTTGTCATGGATTTCTCATGCAAGGAGAGCACTAGCTTACCACTAGACATTCACTAGTGGTATATAAAGTGTGGAAATCACAGGGTTCCTTTGTCCTAACAATGGCATTTCTTCAAGGGTTTCCATCTTCAATAGTCATAATATACCATTTATCATACACATACAGTTACCATAGATATATTCATAATAATACAACCTATAAATTCCAAGTCTAATTCATAAATAATATCATATTTCATATTTATGAATAGCACCTAATCTTTCTTATAGAATTACACTCACTTTCATATTTGAGACCATTCAACCTACAACCTAACTTTTCAATCAACCAAATAAAAGTGAGTATCTATGCATATAATCCTTTATTTTAATATTTACTACCATCCATGGGGTGTTCTCCAAATAATATTAACATACTAATAATTCAATCATTTTTAGTTGTTAATCATACTCAATGAAATGGAACTATGATTCAACGTACATGGGTTACTTAGCATACCTACTATTACAAGATGAAACTACATATTTATTCCAATAAACCAATGTGAAAATACTCATGATCACATCTACTCGATCTATATTTGTCGCTTGATATCAAAATACTACATTTCTATACCATGGATTCCACCATCATCAGTTGGAAGGTGTAGCCAACACCTCAACACATCATCTAGTCACCTCCCATCTATACCTTAAGAATACTACAAGTAACTTCCATTATTTACTCTATATTACCTTAGGAACCCTCTCCTCTATAGGTTCTCACTATTTGCAAGAAGGTTAAAGTCTACAACACCAATATAAGAAAGGAGACAATTCGACACTTGTGCAGTATTATATCCTTCCATATCCATGAAAAATATGGTCTCACACATTAGCTCTATTGGCATTCAATTTCATGTGTTATACAAATTCATAACATGATTATGTTACCCATTCACTTATTGTCACGTGAATCAATCATGAGATACTAATTCATGGTTGAATCAAAAGGATTATAACAATCTTACCATACGAAAAGCTTCTTCCTTCATTATATCCAACCTAGGTATCATTATCATACATGCATTCCATCATAAACAAATAAATGAATATATAAAGTATGCCTAAAGGAATCCTTAGTCCAATCATTTCAAGTCATATATGTTGGCATGATTAATTTTGATACTTGGATAGTTTCCTTCAGCATTCCTGACATTACTTGATTAGTTGATGTCTCGTGGGAACTCGCATGATCCCTTAATTAACCTATTGACAAGAACCCTATCATCTTTATCATTTCCACAAGGTTTTCTATCATAGGCCACTTCATCATCAACATTTTCAACCATTGTTGAATTTTCTTTTGGAATAAACTGTGTTAATATTTGAAATGTCCAATATTCGAGTGGACACTTCACCCATCATCAAGGAAAAAGAAAGAAATAAAATATTAAGTGAGTTTAGTAATGAAAAGAGAATATAAAGGTAACAGAAATGAGTTAACCATGAAAGAAGAAAATGGGTTCCAGGTAATGGAAAAGATCTTTAAATCATATAAATAATAATGTAGACATTACAAGAAATTTGAACCATAAAAGATAAATTATTTTCTTTATATATTTGATAATTTAAGGATTTTTTTTTTCCTTTCACTTTGTGGTGTCACAAAAGAATCTTCGCCTTTTCGAATCTACTATGTTTATTTTATATTTTCTTTGAAAATGTGTATTGTTTGTTAAGAAGGAAAATGAGATATGATTAGTTAATTGAAGAGAAAAATGCTCTATGCACTAGGATCGTATGTGTTCATCATAGAAGTCCTATTATCAAGAGACATGCATTCATCTAATGCAATTATACTTTGATACCAATACAAAAAAAGAGTCACATGTTATTAGATAAGAATGATACATTGTTTAGTGCACTACCATTCTTGAAGTGAAAAAGCCCTTGATGATGATTGTCTTGTGGAATATTTTTCCAAGTAATGAACATGCAGATACTATTGTTTATATTCTTTAATTCACCAATTGTAGTCTTTTAATGAGTTTGTGTTATTAGCTTCTTTCTTTTTTCACAGTGTATGAAATTAAGTTTCAGTACATATTTATCTTCCATTCATTTTCACTTTTCATTTTGTGCAATTTCAAATAATTGTTTAACAATTCAACATTATTAGAGTTGGCAGTGGTAGAATAAAGTGAAAGAACTGCTACAACAATTATGATCCAAAAATTAGTTGTAAAACTTGCATATGACGAGGAATCACCATATTTTAAAGTTGTTGGTTTATTTGAACTCAAGGAATTGGAGAAGTATCTACCTTTTAGGAAATCGATGTATGAGAAAATGAAGGAATTTGATGTAAATATTCATGATTTTGATATAGATATTCATAGACCTTATTTTCATGTGAAGCCTCCAGAATATGAATTACATTAAATATGATTGAGTTATATAGATGCATCAATACCAAGTTTGAGAAAAATAATTTCTTTAGTTCAACACCACACGACTTTAGGGGTGCCTTTCCAACTATCTTCCCCTTGAGATGTGATAAGGCCTTTGTGGTAAAACATGATAAAAACATTCAAAAACATTTGCAATATTGTATAATAATAACCTAGAGTAAAATTACTCATGATTTCTCTTTCAAACATGCAAAAATTAGTAATTTATAATTTAATAAATATTTTTCATATTATGTGTTAGATATAATATATATTATATATATATTAATATTTTTTTAGAAGACTAGCCAAGAATTTGCAATACCATATAACCTAGTGAAAAATTCACCAAGATTTAACAAAATTGTATAATTCAATGAAAGATTCGCCAAAAAATTATATATGTATATTATAAATGAAACAATAACCTATTTCTATATACCATGGGGATTCGTCCATTTATTATACATATAAATTTAGGGGATTTCTTAAAATTTTCCCTGGAGCACATCCATCACTCAACAACACTGCAGCTTGACATGCACACCCCCACCAACATGAACATACTAGCTCTGTCGTGTCAAGTCATGTCATGAGTCATCTGGGCCACATCACTACTGTGGGCCACATTGTTGTAATCAATGTAATGTAACGTGGAAATCCAAGAGACCCACATGTAAATCTAAAGAGTCATGTAAAGTTGAAGAGTCATGAGGGAAGTTGAATAATCACAAGGGCCAGTTTTACCCTTGGCTATAAATACCCCTCATTGTACATGCAAAGGACTTTTCACCTTGGCTCCTCCAACATAGCCTTGAGAGTCTGTAATATTTTCTTTGAGGAGTGAGCAGTGGCTACAATACCTTGCTATCGGGGTTAGTGATGTCATGGTGTATGGATGTCAAGGAAAATTTTAAGAACCACCCTAAATTTATATGTATAATAAATGGGTGAATCCCAATGATACATAGGAAAAATGGGAGGTGATTTTATCACTAATATAATATATTATATATATATATAACATTTTGGCGAATCTCTCACAGATAATATCTGTAAAGTCATGGCGAATCTTCATTGAATTATAAAAGTTGTAAGATCTTGGAAAATCTTTCAACTGAAAATAAAACATTGTGAAGTCTTGCGAATGTTTCTTAAGTATGAAACCATATATGATAATAATAAAACATATTCATTAAATTGTAATATACTAAC
This sequence comes from Pinus taeda, assembly GCA_000404065.3. Classification (NCBI taxonomy): domain Eukaryota; kingdom Viridiplantae; phylum Streptophyta; class Pinopsida; order Pinales; family Pinaceae; genus Pinus; species Pinus taeda. The sequence continues at coordinate 17,080 of APFE030198374.1, read as the reverse complement.
ATACATGTTTGGAAAAAAGAAACATAATTTTCACTTCCCACAAACAATGTTGCAAGTTTTAGTGGCCATGTTTGTCATGGTAGGAGAGATTAATGTTTTCTCTACCACTTTGTTAAGATACCACTTTTTCCAAGCTATCAAATTTCTTTCTTATTCCATAATCTCCAATTGCTAAATAAAAAGAAAACACATAAATTTTGTTTACCCCAACATGCCAACAAGTAGCAAGCCCCAACTATATAATATAATGAAGTAGTAGGTATCCCAAAGGCTTGAAGGGGATCTAATGGAAATAAGTGACCATTGTGAAGCCTTCCAATCAATATATAAATATATAAATGTAAATTTATTATTAATTTAATTGGAAATATTCAATTAAATAATAAAATTTAATTACGTCTCTCCCAATCTAAATTTCTTATTAGCATAGTCCACTACCTTCATACCATTTTTAACATCTTTGTAACATGTGGATAAATTTCCTTTTTGGTACACAATATCCACCTTTTAGGACAATATGGTGCAATGACCCAACCCCTACAGATCATTAACCCAACCCCTACATATCATTATGACAAACTAAGAATAGTAGAGAAGATGAAAGGTTGTACAAACCATTGGTGCACAATCTCCATCTTTTAGGACAATATGGTGCAGTGACCCAACCCCTACAGATCATTAACCCAACCCCTACATATCATTATGACAAACTAAGAATAGCAGAGAAGATGAAAGGTTGTACAAACCAGCATATTTTTCAAACAATTAATCGAAGATCAGTAACTTAACTTTTTCATGAAGATATCATATTTCTAAATTTCTTATTAGCATAGTTCACCACCTTCATACCATTTTAACAACGTTGTAACATGTGGATTAATTTCCTTTTTGGTGCACAATCTCCACCTTTTAGGACAATATGGTGCAGTGACCCAACCCCAACAGATCATTATGACAAACTAAGAATAGCAGACAAGATGAAAGGTTGTACAAACCAACATATTTTTCAAACAATTAATCCAAGATTAGTGACTTAACTTTTTCATGAAGATATCATATTGAGAATGTCTAAAAAATGGTGGGAAATCTGGGCAGTGACTATCTCTCTTTTGCCAGGTTGATGTGAAAAGAGTTAAGATTTCATTGTTTTGAATTTTTTTTGTTAAATAAGAAAAACCAATATTAATGGAGATATCAGTATTTTTTACTAAATTTTGTGAAGTCTAAATGTAGATTTAACCATTAACCTTAAGAATTTTTTTACAATATAATTTCCTAAGTCTATTTAACATCTTCATTATCATAAAAACCAACCTATATCCATCTTAACTCCACATCTACCACTCTTAGAGGGATGAAATTTATTTATCCCTCCCAGCACTTGGTAGACCCGGAATTAAGATGGATCTAAGCTGATAGAATTTCCCCTTTAAATAGTTTATGCTCACATGAATACCATGGTATTACCATGGGTCAATACCATGTGCCATATTTATTCTTATTAATACTAATATTAGGGTTAATACTATTTTTTTGCGTGGTATTAATAATAATTTGGCCCATAGGTTTCACCTAAATATAACATATTTTTTGAGTGTTCGTAAATATAAGGTGGCTTATGGAGTAAATATAAAAAATGTTTTATTTATTTACCATACCTCTCGTTTATTTATATTTTTATTAATTTACCATATCTCTTTCATAAATATAAGGTGACATATGGAGTAAATATAAAAAAATGTTTTATTTATTTACCATACCTCTCGTTTATTTATATTTTTATTAATTTGCCATACCTCCTTTATAAATATGGTATTTGGTCCATAGGACTCACTTAAATGAAACCTCGTTTTTGAGCCTTCTTAAATAGAAAGAGGGTTATGGACTAAATATAAAAAGAGCTTTTATTTATTTAGCATACCTCCACTATATTTATATTTTTATTTATAACTATCATAAATACATTTTCTTGAAAATGAGGGCGAATGGAAGATTGTAACTCCTAATTCATGGGCTAAATTTACTTTTTTTACCCTCTCCCTTAAAATAAGGTGGGCTAACCTCCATACCTAATTTTTTTATAAAATAAATTTGAGGCAATTTGTAACAATGTACTATGATACAAAATATTCGCCCAATAAAAATATAAAACCCCTCTATTTAGCACAAGGGAGAAAATTCACCCTTCAAATTTTCCATGATGGATGTGTCTTGGAACTTTCACTCAATTAAAAATCCTGTTAATAGGCCATCACATTTTCACACATGTATTGTATTCGTTTATAAGACTATTCTTTGAATGTTTGTAATGCATGTTGCTTTAACCTGTATTAAGACAATTGAACTATTTCGGTTGTTTTAGTACATATGCTGTTGGAAATGTGTTGTATCATTTGTTAATGTTGTCTCTCCAGTGTGGGCTATCCCGCCATACACTCGACAGATGCATTCTTGTAAATTTCTTATAACGCTCGTTGCACTCATGTGGACTATTACACTGGGTGTTGTATGCGATATTCATTCATGTTGTGTTTGTGAATGCCGCATTCATGTGGACTACTCCATTGGAAGTTGCACATGTCATGTTATGTTGTGTGTCTCTAGTAGAGTTGGGACTATTTCCTTTCACCCTGAGACTCACTTCCACCCTCTCCCTCTGTAGTGAAATAACTTTGACAAAAGCAACACTAAGCACTCACCAGGCATGTGAACCTCGTTGTTCAAAGACAAAGAAAACCACTCTCACGTGCTAACAAGCAAGATCTAAGGAAAATATTTAAGATAATGGCAACTGGCCCATCGTACCGGATGGGACTCCTACACCAAACAGTGTGAGGTCTAGTTGAGAATTCATACCGAGGAGGTCCCCTAAATGTTGGTGGGTCCAACACCATCAAGAACTTCATATTTTGGATCTGTTTTGGAGGTTGAATTCTTTGGCAAGGAGGATGAAATTTTCTGGGCACTTTGACCTTGGTTGACTATATTTTTGCAACTAGGGTTTCAACAGACTTTGACTTTGAATTATTTTGGAGGACCATTTTGGGACTATTTTGACTTCATTTTACCAGCTATCAAGACTGCATTTTTGGACAATTGACTGAGCTCTTTTGGAGGCAAGATGACCATTGATCGTCGACCATCTGGGATAACTGTTGCTGCCATTGACTTTGACAAAAATTTCAGATTTGACTTGTTGACCATATTTGACTATTGGGCTCATCATTTGGATATTGATTGGTTGATTTTGTTGGATAGTCAAAGGTTTGACTTTGACTCTTGTTAATGAATTGAATTATTGTATCTCTCAACTGAACATTTGATGGAAATCTAATAAAAGAATAATTTGAAAGGGTTTTTCCCATTGTGGGGCTTTCCCCTAGTCTTTGACCAAATCTTGTGTCTCATGTCATTGCTCTTGATTGTCTACAATTGTACATTGCATTTATTGTTCTATCTATAATTTCTATTTATCATTGGAAGATTAAATTTGATTGCTAATTGAAGAAAATATTGGGATGAGTAATTGTAATAGCATAGAATAGTGGAAAATTAACATGGTATCAAAGCTAAGGTGAAGACAAGCCCAAGGAATCAGTAGAAAAGAGCAATCATCTTTGAAAGAGGTTGAAGGAGCCTATTTGACTTGGTCAAGATGTCTACCTCCTACTTCAAGGACACTGAGAAGCTGGGTGATTGATCAAATTTTGCTGCTTGGAAGCATAGGTTGGAAGTAATATTGGATGAAAATGATGTCTTGGAATATGTGGAAGGAAAAGTACTTGAGCCTCTAGAAAATTCTCCTGCTACTACCAAGTCCAAGTATAAGAAAAGTGAGATCAAAGCTAAGAAATTTCTTATTGATTCCTTTGCAGGCTCATTTGCTTGTTTATGTTGGAAAATTGAAGAAGTCTAAGGACATCTATGATAAGAAGTTTTGGATGTATGAGGTCGACAACTTGAATCATATCCTCTCCTTGAAGAATAAACTCAAGGAATTGAATATGAACAAGGGGGGATCTGCGCAATCCTATGTCATGAGGGTATCCCAACTAAGTGCTAAATGTAACTAGTGACAGTCTTCAAAATTGTATTTGAGTCATGATGTAATGTATTTGTCAAAAGAAATAGAAAGAAATTTTATTGTAAAATAAATTGACTTATTAAAGCATAGGTTTCATGCTTGGGTCAATGATTTTTAGGTCAAAGCCTCCATTATAGACTTCTAGGGGTTGTGGCAAAAATTCTTGTCCTTGTCATTATGTAATAAACCCTACTTGGGCATTACCAGTGAAGAAAGAAATTTATTTGTGTCAAATAAGTCATTTAGGCCTCCTCCACCAAGTTAGCCTCAACTTGGACAAGTCAGCGTAATTGGGAGGCAGAATTCACTATATAAAGGCAACAATTCAACCTCATTTGGAGACAGATTCAACAAGTTTGATATGCAATTTTTGAAGGAAAATGTGTGAAATTCAAGGAAGGAGGAGGAAAACCTAGCGAAGGATAAGAAAGTGTTTTTCAATCAAAAGAAGTTGATTTTTCTCTCTCTTTGTCTCACACATGTGAAGGAGTTGAAGTTGTAGGAGGGCTGAAGTTGCAGACATGAAGCTGGGTTGAAATTCTGAAGCAGTAGGGCCAAAATTTTTATCTTTGATGTAGCATTGTTGCAGTTGATATTTGAAGTTTGGAAGAATAGTTTGAGGGCTGACTTGTTATAGGATAAAGGTCATTTGGTTTGGTCTAAAGTCTTGGTCTATCTCTATTTGAATTTTCTAGTGGAAGAGTTTCACTAGGTTTTCCCTTAAAGAGGGGTTTTATCCCTAGCTTGGTGCCTATATCTTGTGTTGTTGGTCTTCACGTTTTGATTTGATGATTTCTTAATGAAAGAATATAAAATAATAATATAAAGTTTAATTTAATAAAACTACAAGAGTATCACAAGTAATTATCAATATAAGAAAATATTTTTGTCTTTTTGAGTTTATAACATGGTATTAGAGTTGAGGAGAAGGAGGAAAGGAAAAGGCAGCAAGAAGGGTTAAGAAGGAAGGAAAAAAAGAAGATCATTAAGGAAAGGATCATATAAGAAGAAAAGATTACTATCTATATCAAGTAAAGAAGATATTATAAATTCTATGGAAACCTTAATGAAGACAAAAAATAAGCTAGAAGGAGCCTCCAACTATAGGGAATGGAAGAATAGGATAGATCTTATTCTTGCTGAGCATAGAGTTGTGGATTTTGTTCAAGTCAAGGAACCAGCAGATGATGCAGGAAAAGAAAAACACAAAGAAACTAACATATTGGCCATGAATTTGATTGTAGATGGAGTGAAGGACAATCTAATCCCATACATATATAATATAGAGTCTGCAAAAGAGATGTTTGAAGATCTCTCCAAGTTGTTCACCATCAAGAGCATTGGTCAGATAGCTACTATCAAGAATGAAATAAGAGAAATAAAGATGACCAAATATGATACTCATCATATTTTATAAGGATCTCTAGAATAAGATATGAACTCCAAGCTATTGATGAAGTTGTATCAGAGAAAGAACTCATGATTGTTGCGCTACTAGTGTTAATCTAGGTTGTCATTGATGTCAATAGTTGATCATTGATATAGCAGTGACTAGATTTCAAATATTCTTGAAGATTCCAAAAGATGACTACAACTCTTGTTTAAGTTGTTGGAGTGTCAATCATGCTTCTTGATGAGATGTCTATAATAAAAGACTACATGATGACTTATGTGGACCATGATGATTACTTAGGTGGACTATAATTGGAAGACTACCTATATGAAATAAGCATGATGACATGCCCTACCTACAATGATCTTCATGATGACACCACATGATGACAAACACCCGATAATGTTGAAGGAGACAATATGATGAAGAATGCAATCAAGGACATCATAAAACCATAAAGAAGTCCTACACTCAAAGGCATTCTACCTTGCCTCCATTTTTTCACTCATAAAGGACCAGTCACATTAAAAATTAATTTTCACCTCCTTAGAGGTAGAATCTCACCATGAGACCTTCACCATATTGAAGAGATTAATTTTTCTTTTCTAATGAGCTATTATTCAACTCGAAACTCCAAGCAGTTTGGGAGAAATGAACTTTTGATGTTAAGTTATTAATTCTGGACATGGAACCGAACTAAGCAATCCTACCTTGTCAGCCAACAAAAGAGACGTGTATGTTCAAGGTTCACTTTCAAGAAGCCTATTAATAGGAGGTTTGAGCTCCTTGTTTGAATCATCATTTTTCATAAATCAAAAAGACAGAAGTCTATTAGATGCTCACAACTCGTGAACTAAAGGAGGCAGAATTGAAGACTTGTTTTGGGTTATGAAGACTGTAGCTCCTATAATATCTTAAACCTTACCTCTATTTGTCTTGGACTTGCTATGATAAATTTCCTTCTAGAGCTCGGACTTCACCTTATCTTAGTTACTTGTGCAGACCTCTATATCCATTACAGTGATAGTGATCACCTTGGTAGCTCGAACTTCAGTCCTATGGAAGATTAGTGAGCAGTCACCAGGGAAACTTGGACTTCACCTCAACTCGGACCTTCGAAAATAGTCAAGATCTCATATCTATGATTATAGTTCACTATTGCTCAGAACCATTGGAAGAGCTCAAATTACTACCTTAAGCTCAAACCCATGGAAGAGCTATATATATATATATATATCTATATATATATATATATATATATATATATATATATATATAGATAGATAGATAGATAGATAGATAGATAGATAGATAGATAACTCAGACCTTAGCTCGGACTTAGTTAATATTTGTAGCATAGTGCTTGGATTTATGGGTGAACTGTGATCACAAACAACCTGGATAGAATAGTGACACTTTAATTTGTAATCAATACCTCAAACTTGTTACACTTCCTAAAGCTCGGATTTGTTGGAGGACAGATCTCAGGTTTAGAATGTTGCCCTTGTATCTTGTATAAACTTTGGACCTGAGAAGAAGACAAGGGGCTCATATTTGTAACTTGGACTAATACTCAGAACATTTGGGAAGTGACAGTTCAGCTCGGATCACAGACCTTATTCATTAATTTCGTCTTGAGGTATCATATTTGGGTCTATAGTAGCATATCAAAATTTAGACTAGTAAATTGGTGAAACATGGTGCCAGAATATTATTGCTGAAGTTTTGGTGCAGTAAGGACATTGGTGAAGTTGTGGTGTAGAAGTCTTGGTGCAGTACTAAAATCTTGGTGTAGTGTTGAAGTCTTAGTGTAAGAACATTAATGCAGTATTAATGAAGAAGTGTGGTGCAGAATAGATGGTGTAGTATGGTGTATAAATCCTTGTGTGGAAGTATTGGAATAGTTTGAATAGTGGTATGGTATAGTGTGGTACAATGTCGTGTAAGGACATTTGTAAAGAAGGATTGTCACAATCTAGTGCTAAAGTCTTGTTGCAGCAATGGTCTAATAGTCTTGAGATAAATTGGTGCAACATGGTGCCATAATATTATTACTGAAGTTTTGGTGCAGTAAGGAAATTGGTGAAGCTGTGGTGCAGAAGTCTTGGTGCATTTACTAGAGTTTGATGTAAACCCTAGATTTCCATTTACAAATTCTCAACAATTACTATATAAATTCATTGATTCTAGATTGTCATAATACCAGAGAATTTAACTACTACTAGGGTTTAGCTACAAAATCCTAGATTAACCAAACATCATCATCCTAGAACATCAAACCTTGACTACGACTTGTTTCCAAACCTTAGGACTCATGACTATTAGCACTTAAGTCAACACATATATCTACATATTCATCAGCATATCACAAGCACATCATATGTCACATAATGTTAGACATATACCGTCCTAGACCAAGCTAAGGTTTTAACTAATGGACACATACCTAAGGTTTCATAACAATGGTTTTTGTTATAGACCCAATCAAACCCTAAATATCTAGGGTTTCATAACATAGAAAATCAAACCCTACTATTCCAAATTTCAAAGGTTCAATATCTTAGGCAAACATTATCAACCCTAACAAGTTAGGTTTTCATGATCATATCGAAATGCCAAACATGACATTAAAAGTTTCAAATAACATTTTCCAATAACCCTAAGTAGTTTTGGGGTTTCAAATATTAGCATACCCTTAAGTTAGGGTTTTCCAGAGAACGTGTCTAGGGTTCTATAAAATCAATTAAGGATATGGAGGGTGGTAGATTTATCAAGAGATGAATCACCTTAAACAATAATCTCTATGATTCAAGGTAGCTAGAGATAGTGATGTTAGTAATGTAAAGAAAACTTCAAAAATAAGACAAAGAGAATTTTATAAGATATATGGACATACTTGGAGATGTTTCTTGACAAACCTTGTAGGTATTTCTTAAAGTGTAATCCATGATATTCTATACCTATAATGCATGCTTTCAAGAAAAAACATGTGATACCAAGAACATGACTTCATTTCTCAAGTTAGATCTCTGATGTAACCATAGAGGATGGAATCCTATGAAACGTTATTTCTTCTTTCAATCAAGGACTTTTGCTTGGAATCCTTGATTACTTTTGGATCCTAGAGGGAGAGGATTGAGGTTCTAATGTGTTATCTAGAGAGTACACACTTTATCTTAGAATAGATATCAACAAGGATTATATGAACCATTCAACATTAGATATATTCAAAATCTAAGAACTCATGAGCATACGTACCTTGTGTTTACATACCTTTAATTTGATAACTTATTAGACTAGCATGTGCATATTGAAAGTATTTACTTGAATTTCTTGAGTTGGTTTCTTGTGCTTGTACTTGGTAGACCTTCATAGCTAGTTGTACCAATTTCCCTCCCTTCTTAATGTAGTGAACCCCTCACATTGTAGTGACACTAACTCATTGTCGTAGTACCGAACTCTTATTCTTGTTAGAAGTACAAAAATTGTGTTATTGTAATAACACTAACACCTTTTGCATCGATGCCTACTCACCATTGGGAGCACCAATCATAGCACCAGAGTCATTTCTTCACCGAAAATATTAAGCCTGTATCATAAAAAATTCTAGTACCATATCATCACGTAAAGATCCGAACTGTGGAAGCATAAAGATTATTTTTACACCATATCCAAGATATTTCTAATGAAAAAAAAAATTTGTATTATTCGAACTTTATATCACCATCGTATCACTTTAATGGCCCAAGTTCAATTTTCTATCGCTGAGTTTTCATCGAATACATTAACAATTCTCAGTGTGAAGACATCGAATCCTTCTCACTAGTCACTGTAATTACATTGGGACATAGATATATTCATTGTTGGAATACTGAGCTCTTATTAATATTATTATACCCTTAACCTTAGACTGAAACATTTATGTTGACCCTTCTTACTATTGTAGTACTGAAACAATGTTACTCTCTAACTAGGTATCCAAACTTTCTCACTGTGTAACAACATTGAAACCAATTCACAGTAGTCCACAATAATATAAGAAATCCAACATTTTGTGGTAGCTCCGAGATCATTTGATCTCCTGTAGTGAGTGACATTAGTTTCTTTAGCCCATAACTGCCTTTGACCAATACCATAACTCTGATACCATTTTGAGAAATCCATACGTTTGGTAGTTAAATGATTTCCTTTGTTAATGACATTAACTTGTGATGTTTTCATTATTAGTGTTATCTTTCCTTATAATCAATATTAATGCCAAGAAAAAAATAGAAGAGAACACAAGTTATAGGCACACTCCTAGCGAAAAACCCCCCTCGAGGGGAAAACCCAGTCACAAATTCTTCCTTAAGTATATTAAAAAAGTGATACGAACAAGACCCTTACAATCTAGACCCAAGGCATCCTCCATCAAGTCATCCTTGTAACTGTGAGAGCGCCAAGTACTTATCACTGTGATAACCACAAAATCATCTCACTGTGAGACCTTGTCACTGTGGGAGCACCAAAACCATATTCGCTGCATCTTGACCTTGTCATTGTAGCAACACTAAATAACACCAAACTATGATTATCGAAATCATCCATGTGCCTAATCTGAGCTCCATTTTAATCCAAACTACTTAATGTGATGTCACCAAAACTCATAAGAACAAGCCTTTTTATTGTTGTCACATTGAGTCCTTCTTCATTGTATTTGCATCCAAATTTGCTCTACCATAGAGTGAATTCGAACTATAGTTTCAGAGATAATCCAAACCCTCCTTCTGATCCTAACTTCTAATATAAGACTAATGTGAATACCTTAGCTTGGTATATCTAGTGGTTCCTCCATATAAATGAGATGACATTTCCATTTGAATAGATGTGTCATTATTATAAGGCCGACATGATTTAACTTGAAGATAATTTATTTGGCATCGCCTTGAAGAAGTTTAGTGAAGGTTTTGATGAAGAGGACGAGTTGATGACTTGCTTGAAGAGGATGACTTGATGGAAGAGTCTTTGACCCAACAATAAATTACTATTATAATAACCTAAAGCCTACAATGGAGTTTTGACCTATGATTTACCCAAACATGAAACCCATGCTTTAATAAGTGAATTCAATTTAATAATAATATTTCATTTTGATTTCAAGTATAATTATGAAGACCGAATCTAGTTATATTTTCCAATAGGGGCTTGGTTGGAGGGTAGATCATTTGTAATTGAGGAAACCCCAGGCCACAAGTTTCCCAAATAATGGGGCTCACATGTGGATGAAAAGGATTAGTTGGATTATTCTGTTGTCCTTGTTACAGAACCCTCCTCCAAATTGCATTTATGTAAAAATATGTGTCTTCTATGTTTTACATTTCCAGATCCTCTTGAGGTACCATAGATTTGGGGTATTCCCCTTCCTAGATTCTCACAACTAGAGGATGACTCACATGAGAATGTCCCTTCCCATAGGATTGATCTAGTTTCTAATCATGTAGACATCCCTACACTCGATTATTCTCCCCATAATTCTATGGGTAGTGACATTCAAATATTGATCCATAATCTAGCTATGGATCATGTGTCTCTCTCTATTCATAAAGCTAAAGATACAAATCCTATTCCATCCATTAGCTCTGGTTCAACTTTGAATATCATTGTTCGTAGGTGTGGGGGTAATTATGTTTTTGGTATGGTTATATGTTACAGATGTTGTACTTGATGGCAACACCCATGGCATGGCTCTCAATATGATGAGAATTAAGAGGTACGCCGTGTAGGGACCGCGTCCAGACACGCAGGTTACCCATTCATGAGGTGCGTACCCCCAGTGCACACACTTCAAGGCAGTAAAGCGTGCACACGTGGGGTTCTTTATGTTTAAACCTTGGTATTTTACCCATTCATGAGGTGTGTACCCCCAGTTCACTTACTTCAAGGCAGAGAAAAGCACACGTGGGGTTTCTTATGTTTAACTCTTGTATTTAGCCGATGGTATTGTGTTATTATGGTTTTGGCCCGTGGTATTGTTTTATATTATTATTATTATTGAGCCCCATGATCCATGATTTGAGGA
>APFE030198373.1:0-11548 GCA_000404065.3 Pinus taeda | reverse complement strand
CTATAATACAAGCCAAAAGAGCCTCATATTCCCATGAGTTCGTCAAATTATTGTAGCTACCCATTACCCTGCTTATCATCTAGATTGGATCCAAAAAGACTGTCATGATGTTCTTTCATGAGTGTTAGGTTGTTACTTTGACATTGCTTCTTTATGTGACATCAACCATTGTGATGTCTCTCTAGCTTGTTTCAACTTATTATTGGACATTCCCTAATAACATGAAATCGAAGCGTTGTATGGTGTTGGGTGTAATACCGAATTCACATGCCCTTTTTTTTATTCCTCTTATATTTGGGAATGATGCTCCCTTTCACACAGCTTAGACATTTTTTTGTCCTTATGCATTTTCCACCCTATTAAATATAAAAATAGTAAACAATCCTCTCCAATGTGCCCCACACTAGGGTATTGTTGTCTCACACTTACCCTGTAAGCCATGTCTCCATTTCCACCTCCATATATTTACCCCCTCAGAAACATACATAGTTGGTCTCTTCCCATGATGGATTCAACAATCATGACCGTGCATGGCTTCCTCGATCTCCTCTCTCTTCAATTTATTTGATCCTTATTATTCCACCTATTCTAGTGGTGGCATCCATGTGTTCAACACATTACCAAAAATTAACAAAATACTTCCTAACACACCTCAACATCAATTATTCAACTAGACTTATTTCATTTTTTTGTTTTAGTACACCTCTACATCCATTGGGGAGGCTAGAAAAATATTATGTCAAATCACGCAATAGGTGCGAACTTTGCCACATGTTTCAAAGGGATTGGATTTATTCAATGACACCATGATCATTGATTCCTAATCTTATTAGATATATAGCATAAACAAATAAATGCACCTCATTTGAGTTATGTGCAGTTTTTTTTTTTAAGTTTGACTTAGTCCAAATGGATATTTTTATAAATATTCTATAATCCACTTTCCTAAGGTATGTAAGTATGCTATATATTCCATTTCTTATTATTTATGGGTTTGTCTCTTGTTTTGTTACATTTTCTACATGAGGTTTCATTATTCCATATTAGCAAGAGATTAGTGAAACATCATTATTCAAAATTGAAATTAGGTTTCATTACTCACATCAACAAGAGGTTAGTGAAACATCATAATTCAAAATTGGAGTGAATCTAATGAATATCAGAAAATATCAAAATGGTTTTATCATTGATATCTTCCTTGTAATTTTCATTAGATTGTTAAAGCACATTTTGGGGTTTGAAAGTGATTACTTGTAAAGTTATCTTAAGGTATTTTTGTCGATTGATGATTTTGTATTTTTTGTTGCTTGATTATTGGATTGTTAATGCTAAGAAAAACTATAAACATGTGCAGTTTGGATAGATATCAGCAAATAATTTTCTCGGTGGCTAATTCAGTGACTCCTTGAATTGGTGTATCTTTCTTTAGGCTAGCCCAACACAACCTGGCACTTTTACATATATGTTGTTGCGAAACAAAATTGATGAGAATGGTGGAAACAATGGTGGTAATTATTGGAAATTAGCATATCATATCATCTTGATTTAGCACTACTGCAAATAATTACTTCTTGCAATGAATTTTAGGAGTTCTGGTTATCAATTTGAAGTTTACTAATGTAATATTAGTGTAATTGTGGTACAGGTTTTTCAGCTAAAACCAATAACATGGTGTAAATCCGAAAGTATCCACTATTTTGAAACATTATATAAAGAGGATTACCACATTGATGCAACATTCTTATCAATAGCAAAATCTACACTTAAGAATCAACCTTAACAGGAACTGTAAGCTATCGTGATAATTTCCTTCTATAACTTGAATCAATGTCTTATTTCAGTTCTATATGTGTAAGTTGTCATGCCAATTTCCTTCTATAACTTGAATCAATGTCTTATTTTAGTTATACATATTTTAGATGTTCTACTTGATCAGTTTAGCTACATGTGCTACATGCCTTAATGTAGTTTTCATTGGGTTTTGTGCTTTGTTGGAATTAATTTTGTTTTGCAACTATATTTCAGGCCTTCCTAAGGCTCTTCCCAAATCAGAGCCTCACACACATTTAAGATTTCTCTCTTGATATTCATTTTTAAAAACTACAATTTACAATTGTAGTGAGTTATGCTCAATTTTTAAGGCCTTCCTCAACCATTAGAAAAAAAATATTGTTCCAAATGAGTCTGAGGTTGACCTTCTAGGTACAACGTCCTCCTTTTGTCAACTTCATGGTTGACAATTTATGCGATGCTATATGTTTCATTGTTGTAAATTTGTTTTTACACTTCTCTTTTTACTAGTACGACTTAGTTTAAATGTTGAAATATACAATAGTTAATGTTTGTTTTATAATATTTAAATGTAAAACCTAATCATGATTAAATTTCACACCAATCAACTTATTTACTCTTGTGTAAGTTTCACATATTATTTATAAGTTTTTTTAACTTTATATATTCTCTACATACATCCTTGGCTAATATACATATGTACATTTAAAACCAATTTTAGATGAGTTGTCCATAGTCAAATTTCGTGTGCATCTTTTAAATTATAGATTACCAAAATGAAATTTTGACGACTATCGTAACTTAGATAATTATTTAAAGGGTTCTAGTTCAATAGAAGAGCACCTGACTTATAAGTAGGAGATTGGTGGTCATCCTAACATGTGTTAATCGATGATATTATTGTTTTTTCTAATTAAATACTTTTTATATTTATTTATTTCAATGGTGATATTTTTCTAGATTCATTATTTTATAGTCTCTAAAGAGACAAAAGTGATATGGTATTGTCTTTAAATATAATTTTTTATTGTCTTTAGGGAGACAATAACTAGGATTAATGACGCAATGTCTCTATAAATTCAATACGTATTTAATCCCAATTATTTTCTTTAAAGAGACAAAAATGAAGAGGGGTTTTTAAGACAATATTTGAAACAATTTTTAGGAGATAAAACAATGTGTATTGTATTATATATTGTCTTTAAGGGGGTGTCTCAAATTATTGTGTTAAAAAAATGGCTCTGCAAACACAACATATAATACAAGCATATTGTCTCTTAAGAGACAATGATTCTTGTATTATATATTGTCTTTACAAAGACAATTTTTTTAAGACAATAATTTGAGACACCAACTTATTAAGATACATTAATGCTTGTATTATATATTGTATTTACAAAGACAATTTTTAAGACAATAATTTGTCTTAAAAATATTTAAGGCAATACACAATCTCTTTTTTGCCTCAATTTAAGACAATTTACACAAAAATTGTCTCAAATGGTATCTTAAAATCCCCCTATATGTTGAAGTGAACCCACCAGCAGAAGGCACACACTCCCTTGCACCATTTTGTTGGAACCTACCAACAGGAAGCACCTACTACCTCATGTCATACAGAAAGCACCAACCAATTGTAGGCACAAACCCCAAAATTCATCATGGACCTCCCTTTCATCAATTCTGATACTCGATCCACTCCTTTTAGAACAAAGTTCAAACTTAATACAAACCCTTTAAAAAATTTATCTTTGATCAGTAACACAATATTAATAAACTTAGCCTAAATAAAAAATAATCAGTTTCATGCTCAACAATAGTTATTTTAATGCAAGAGGACAATCATCCTATGATCAACCCTATCACAATATCATAATCACTAATCCTTGTAAATAACAACAAGTTAGCAATATATATTCATTGTTACAAGCAAGCATACAATTACAATATTCTTTTCCTAGGAAACAATAAGCAAGCATACAATTACAATATTCTTTTCCTAGGAAACAACAGTTTAACAATATGCTAACTCTGAGTGAAAAAATGGTTAATCAATTCTTATTAGAAACACTTATTTCGCTACCAAATACTAAGGAAATGAAAGAACTATAGATACCCTTGTCAAGTATTAACAATGGAAAACAAACTCATGAATTGTTCCATAAATCATAAAAACAAGAGCACCCATGATATACTATAATCATTATTGAAACAAATAATAAACAATCATAGATAGCATTATACCTGAAAATTACCCATTGAACTAGTGATTCCAATAAATTCCAGTAAGATTTTATAAAAATTAACCCAGAAAAATTCAGCTGAAAATATTTCCAAAAAATCTCAGTAAAAGCAAATTATTCCAAATTATGGAGATTTATATCCATTTTATAATAAATATTTTTAATTAATAAATAGATTTTATTAAATGCTATGATTGAATACCATATTCTCACACACTAAAATAAAAAAAAAATATATGTTTTTTAACGAAAACAAATATAAATAAACGTATCTAATTAAATATGGTTTGTGCTGGCTTTGCTCAAACGATCCCACCCAAAGAATGAACGAATATTCGCTCGGTCGACACCCGATAACAAACCATCCCAGTTAAAGAAATGGCAGCTTAAACCGTTAAATGCTTCAGTATACACAGTATCAACAGTGGAAATTTCATTGGATGGGTCTGGAAACTTCACTCGATGGGTTTGATTCGGATCAACGGTGGAAACTTCATTGGATGGACTTGGAAACTTCATTGGATGGGTTTGATCCGGATCAACAGTGGAAACTTCATTGGATGGGTTTGACCCATCCTGCTCAGTATCTTGCTCAATATCTGCCTCAATATCTGTTTCGGGCATTGATATTTCACACAGTATTTGCTCATTGTTCATTATGGCTTTACTTTTCCTGGTACCAAAACGCTGTGTAAAATGTTTAAGACTCTGCCCTAGTATGATAAACTTGTTCAGCTTTTCCGGTGTCCAATTCGCCTCCAGTAAATTGATATACTTTAACACTTGGGAGCCGGGCATGAAAAATAGCGTGGGCCTGTTCACTGACCATCTGCAATGCTTACTCAGAGAGAGAAAAGGGCATTCCAAAGAGGATTTCAAGGCCTTTATAGCTTTCCTCTCGAGTTCAGACAAGGACGTATCATATATCACTATATTATCCACCCAATAAAATTGTTTTCTCAATAAAATGAGAAAAGCTATCTGCATGTGATTACTCGGTTTTGCCATTCCAATGCCATGGACAACTACTTGTAATTCTGAGTGATATGGGTCTTCTGAGTGATATGGGTCTGTTCCAGTCACATTTCTTATTCTTCTGACCATTTCTGGATCCCTCATGTGTTCCATGAAATTTTGGTAAAATGAAGAATTCCTCAACTTTCTCATTGCCAAACGTATTTTCTCCATTACTTTCTCCACCGATTTATTACATTTTACAATGTTGAATGCGAACATTTTTGGGTCCTGCCGTTGGAAACCATGCAACGAGCCATCCCAATCAAAAAAATGCCAACTTAAATTATAAAAAGATCTCTCATACAATCGCCCTATTGAACAATGGCGTGCACCTCTCAAAGAAATAGTTGTATGTGGAAGTGGCATTTCATGCAGCATATGATCACTGTCCAGAACGACTTCGAATTTATTAGTAAGGCGGTGATATGCAAAACGTTCTTTGTCCAAGTCGTAACTCTTTAAACTGTTTCCTAGGATGATAATCTTATTCAAATTCTCAGGCGTCCAGTTTGCCTGCAGTACACGGTCAAGGAGAACAAGTTCACAGTGAGGCATGAAAAAGAGCGTGGGTCTATTCACTGTCCTTCTGCCATTTTCGTTAACAGAGAGAAAATTGCAGTCTAAAGCGTTTATAGCTTCTTGTTCGACTGTTGACAGTACTGGATCGTACACCACAATATCACTCACCCATTCAAAATTTTCTCTCATCAAAATAGCCAAACATAACTGCATGTGTTGAGGCTCTACATCAGTGTTCTTGTGAGGATCTATCACTCCAACGCCATAGAGAACAACTTGTAACTGTGAATGATGCGGGTCTATGCTTCTCACCTTTTCTATTCGTGTCATCATTTTTGGGTTCTCTATTTGTTTCACAAATTTTGTATAAAATGAAGATTTCAGTAACTTTTCTCGAGCGAGCTGTATCTTCATGATTATTTCATGGACTTCCGTATTGACTTCTGCGTCCGAGTGACTCTCCATAATTGTTTAAGCAAACCCGTCAATGAATAGAAATAGAAAAAGGCGTTCGATTATGGGTTACAGCTAGAAGTCCTCTGTTGCCCAACTGCAATTTCGTCCACTGGAACCAATTCCATTCACACCATAAAAGCGCGCTTCGACATATCCTAGTGATTTCTAATGATATATATGCTAGCACAACCCACATTGCATTATTGAAGGGTGGTTGTGTGCCAATAATAGAGTGGTCGGCTTACTCTCCAAAATATAATAGTTGGTTCCTAGTTGTCGGCATACTCTCGAAAATATAATAGTTGGTTCCTACTAGGGCTGTGTTCGTTAATTTTTTAATATACATAGGATACATACTGATTTTAATATATATGAATAGGAATTTTGATATTAATATGTGTATATATATATAATCTGAATTTTGATATTAATAATATTAAAATGGAGTTGTCTATAATGCGACTTTTTGGAGATTCCGTTGACGGAATCCGCGAAAGAAATGAGGTTAAATCTTGATTTTTAACAGTTAAAATGGTTTTTTAACTGCATATTTGGATTCAGCGCCCTGGAAAACCCATGGGAGCCATTGATTGTGCAGAAACTAGCTATCAAACTTGGGATTCCAATGAATTGCTACCGGATTTTGACCGGAAAAATCCACCGGAAAAGGTTTCAAAAAGTCGCGTTATAGACTACTGCATATCAAAATAGTTAAATAGTTATGAATTTAATTATGTGTTTTTATTTTTACTTATGGGTGATAGGCCATGGTTCAAACCACATGAAATATAATTATATCAACTTTTTTTTATATTATATTTTTAGTTTTTTATTAATTATTTTTTATTAAACCTAAAATTAGACTAGGTTAATTAGATTATTTTTTAATTAACTATAAAATTAAAAGATAATATTTTGAAAAGTTAGAATATTTTTAACTAATTTTTAATTATTTAATTTAATGTATAATTATTTGAAAATTGTGTTAAAAATTACTTAAAAGTAATAAATTAAAGATATTTTGATTTCAAAACAATTACAATATACATTTCATATTCTAAAAATATAATAAATAAATAGATAAAAAAAAATATTATTTTTAGGTTCGTCTAACTAGTGGGAATTCGAACTTTGAATCTCATCATTTTACATAATACTTCATAACAAGGTGATTGTCAATTGAGTTACACTACAATGGCTATTTTTTTTAATATGTGAAAAATCTTAAATTACTTCAACTAAAACTTTGATATTAATTTATTACCAGGCATTAAGATTTTGTTGAAGATTTTCATCTAGTAATTAGAAAATGATGAATGCATTATTAAGAAACCAAGTAATATTAGTCATTGATATCATTTCAAACAAGGGAATAACGACTATGTGATTTATCTTCCTCACTTAGTATAAATTATGGAGGTTGAAAGAGTGCCTCTAGCATAAACTTTAATTTAACCTAAAAAACCATTGTGATGCCCCTATAGTCACCCATATCAAAGGCTCACTTAGCGCACCCAGATGAACCATCACTATAGGTTTGTGGTGCATGGTGACTCATTTCATCTCATTGATTTTCTCAATCTCAAACTATGTGATTCCATACGACACCTCACTTTTTATATTTCACAATTATTAAAAATCTTAAGTTTAACACTTATTGAAGTATGTAGATAATCATTCCATGCAATTATGTATTAACATAACCAATATGCAAATGATATGAATGGAATTAATATTATAGAATCCACAACCCACCCAGCCTAACAATTGTCAAATATTCAAATGTGTTACAACCAAGTGAACTCTAGTCTAGTGTAACAATTTAAATATGAGAACACACAATTCATACAAACCTATCCCCAAATTTCCTCTTTGATTCACTACCATTGATCACAACTTTGTCATAGGTAAAAAAAATGTTTCACTTGATAGAAATAATAAGTACTCTCGTATGCATGCAATGTATGAAGAGTTATATTAAGTGAAGGAAAGAAATTTAAGTCTAGTATTAGAAGTGAAGTGAGTGAGGGTTAAAAAGTTAATGCCTTATAAGCAAAATTTTGGTTCAGGAAAAGAAAAATGTCGATTTATTTTAAAGTGAGGTTAGAAAAGTTTCATTAAAGTGTCACGTGATAGTTTGCATGCGGACGATAAAGCTGGAGTTTGCATTTTCCATATTTAGAAAGCTTAGTGCTTACATACTCATGGTTGGGTCATTGTAATGTGAAGTAAGAAAGGAGAATAGTAGAAATTCAGTGGATGCATATGAGGGAATAATTAATGAATATAACTTCTTTATTCAAGCATAAGCTTGTGTACTTGTTTCTCTTGCGTTTGAATGTTTACCTCTAGCTCTAAATAACAAGTGGTATGAGATAAAGGTTTATCAAGGCTTCAAAGAACCAAAGAAGTTAAGATGGCCATGAGTTTCTTCCACTAAGAGCCTTTTCTATTATGAGTAGCCCACAAATTGAAGTTTTCATCGATTGGTCTATAAGTAGAAATTAGATCTCATTGAGAGTTTGTAACCCACCTACTAAAATATTAGGACGAGTAACCTACAAAATCAACACCATATCAAGAGGAAAGATCCAGCACCACTTACCAAATAAGGAGTCGCCACCATAAGTTGTAGCCATAAGCCTCCACAAGAATCTACGTAGAAGAGCTTAGCAAAGTTGCTAGTAGTTATTGGGAGCCACCGTTAAAGTGAAGGTTAAAATGTTTAGTTCTAAAGATAATCAAGTGTATGCGATGTTCATTTATAGAAGGATGACACAGCAGGTAAACCAGACAAAAGACAAAATAAAGACGATAGTCAAGGGTCACAAAGCAATATTGAAGCAAACCTAGAAAAGAAATCTAAAGGAAGAGCCGAAGTATTTTAAAGACCTCATAAAGGTCCTCACCATAGTGGTGGCATCTAAAAGACAAGTAGATGAAGTAGAACAATTTGAGTATGAATGGATTAGGATAGATATTGTAACAGTTCCAGCATTTACTGGTAAAATTTTTATGTTTTGGGAACTGTCAAAATGAAAAAATTTCTTCAATGTAAAGATTTGATTGAGTATTAGTCTAATGACCCATATGATGAAGTATGTGATGCCTTAGTATTGGATCTTATAAAAAATTCAATTGATGAGAGATCCTTGTGCAAGGTAGTACAAGCTACATTTTTGAAAGAAGCATGGAAGACTGTGGAAGTAAAATTTGGTATGAAGGAAAGTGACAAAAACCAACAAATTTTGTTAAAGTCTACTGATGAATGAATAGAAATTCAACTGCAGGCCTCAGAGTAAATGAGAAAGACTCTAGGAGGAAAACAAATTTGGGAGAATCCCACTCAAATGTGTATGATAGTCATAAAGACTATAAAAGTGAAACCCATAATGCAAACGTGCATATTGATGAAGATGACACATAAAATATTGCAGAGTGAGAAGTTGAAGCATATGCGTGTGAAGTAGAGAAAGATAATATAGATGTTGAAGAACCCCACTGTAACATGGATGGTGAAGGTGATGGTGAATCCTAATATGGTGAGACACAAGTGAACGGTGACTCCAAAGTGAGTTGTGAATTATGTTGTTATTGGTGCTATATTTTTTACTAAAATAACTTTTATTGGTACTATATTGTTCCAATTTTTTAGTCTTGGATAATAAAATTTCTGTGTTTCGTCTTGCCCTAAGTTAGATACATATGTGACAAGTTTTCTTGTGAGATTTCAATTATGAGATGAAGTAATAAGCATAAATATTTATGAAAGTTAGGCAATTTTCTGCATTTAGAAACGTTTTAAGGTTGTAATTGTGATCAAACAATGTTGTGACCCAAATTTTTATCACTCTCCCAAGGTATCATAAGCACTATTTAAAACTTAAAAAGTATAGATAAACTAACTATTCTATCCTAAAATGCACTATATTTGTATATGGTATTGAAAAATGTAACTAGATTCAGTCTTCATAAAATGTATTTATCAAAGGAATTTTTATTATTGTTACAATGACTTATTAAAGCACGGGTTTCATGCTTGGGTCATCATTTTATTATTCAAATTCATCATTGTGGACTCATAGGATTAACAAAGATTCGTTACAGTCATTCTATATTTTATGAGACCCTCCTTGGGCTTTCAAACAATGTAGAAATAATTATATTTCAGTCAAAAATGAATTATGTAACGTCCACACCAAGTCAGCCTCAATGAAGCAAATTCAATCTCATTGGAAGGTTATACATACAGGTCAATTCAACTTCATTTGGAGCATCTCATTTCTCTAACACATTTCAATATCTTAAGTTGGAAGATGGAAGCTAAGAAAAGTGTGAAGGTGAAGAAGGAGGCTAAAACGAGTGTGAGTTTCGTTGAGGAGGAAGGGAATAACAAAATAGAAGCTTTGGTCTCTCTCTCTCTCTCTCTCTCTATATATATATATATATATATATATATATATTGTGGGCTAGTTTAGGAGATCGGAGTCTCCTTTTCAAAGTCAATGTTGTTGTTCATGTCGGAAGCTGCCAAGTTGAGGTTGCTAGGGTCGAAGTGCTGCTACTACTAGGTTGAAGGTTGGAGCGAAGAAGTAGAGGTTGTCTTGTGTTGGAGGAGGTATGTGTCTATGTTGAAGAGTCTCAAGAATAACTATTGAAGGAGGATATTGTTTACTCGATTTTCCCCTAAATAGGGGATTTTCCCTAGTAGAGTGCCTGCATCTTTTGACTTGTGTTTTTGTGATATTCATGCACACATAATTTGGTAGTTTCGTGATGAAAGATAAAAATAACAAATAAGTAAAATAAGAGAACATAATTAACAAGTAATTATCAACACACAGAAATCTAACCCCAATCTTATTGCATTGATTTCTAAACATGGTTTCAGAACTAAGGTCGAATGATCCAGGTGGATGTTGGTGGCCACCCACTTATCCCATTTGGACCCCCACAACTGCCTCTTTCAGTTTTTCAGTTTCGTTAATTGTAGCACAACTTACTATTTTTAGCAGTTTTTTCGGGTCCTGAACTTCCGGAGCCGTTTTGAGGCCCTAAACGACGTTTTTTGGGGAATCCGGGGGCAACATGGGTCCATGGAATGGACCGACGTCACCCGTTCCAACAATGATAGTGCTCGAATAGATCTTTCTAATGAGCTATTGTACGCGTCAAACGGAGATCGTATGCCAAAGTTACGACCCCGGGAAATTGATGTACCAATTTACCCAAAACGGGGCCCACAATTTTGCGTTTCATCTTCTAGGGTTAGGTTTTGGAATGTGAAGGGTTTTCCATTGTTTCTCAACAAGAAATAGTCCTTCAAGCCTCATTGTAACACAGTTCAGAGGCATGTAGCCACCACATCTCTTCTCAGAGATAAGCTACCATTGCCCTAGCTAGTTTATTTCCATTGCTGGTTGTAAGCATATTTCAGTATTTTCCATTAATGAAATGAAGTATTATTTCCGCTGCATCTCTTTATTTATGGTTATCGCATCTCTATATTTATGGTTATCTCT
>APFE030198369.1:0-15925 GCA_000404065.3 Pinus taeda | reverse complement strand
CATTTTCCCTTCTCCCCCTACCTTCATTCTCTCTCCCTCTCTCGCTCCCTCCCTCTCTCTCTCTCCCTCCCTCTCCCCCTCCTTCCCTCTCTCTCCCAATCTCCCTCCCACCTCTCTCTCTCTCTCTCTTTCTCCCTCCATCACCCCCTCCTTCCCTCTCTCGCAATCTCCCTCCCACATCTCTCTCTCTCTCTCTCACCCCCTATCTCTCTCTCTTTCTCTCGCCCTGTCTCTCTTTCGCTCCCTTCATCTCGCTCTCTCTCCCTATCCCCTCTCCTTCCCTCTCTCTCTCAATCTTCCTTCGACACCCTCCTTCCCCGCTCTCCACTCTTGCCTCCTCATTTCCACTCTTTCTCTTCTCACCCTCTCTCTCTCTCTCTCTCTCTTCTTCTCTCTCTCTCTCTCCCACACCACCTCCTACTCTCTCACCCTCACTACACCCGTCCCTCCCTCCCTCTCTCCTCCCTCTTTCTCTCTCTCCATCAATATCTGTCTCCCCCTCCCTCCCGTATATCTCCCTTGTCCCCATCTCTCTCTCTCTCTCTCTCTCTCTCTCTCTCTCTATTTCCCTCCCCCCTCCATGCTCTCTATCTCCCGTGCCTCCTTCCCTCACTCTCTCTGTTTCCCTCTTTCGCTCTCTATCCATCCATCTCCCCCTCCCTCCCTCTCTCTCCCTTTATCCCATCTCTCTCTCTCCCTCTCTCCATCTCACTATCCCTCGCCTAGACCTCCCCCTCTCTCTCTCCCTATCTCTCCCTCTGTCTCGCTCTTTTTCTTCATCCCTCGCTCCCTCCCTCTCCCTCTCTCCCACCTCTCTCTACCTCAGCACCCCTCCTTGCCTCTCTCTCTGTCCTCCCTTCCTTCCTTCATCTTCCTTCCCACACCCTTCTTTCCTCTCTCTAGATCTCTCTCTATCTATCTCCCTCCCTCTCTCACTCACTCCCTCCCTCTCTCTCTCTCTCCCTTGCTCTCCCCCCTCCATTTCCCCCTCCCTCTCCCTCTCCTTCTCTCTCTCCCTCTGTCCCACCCTCTATCCCTCCCTCCCTTGCCGTCCTCCTCCTTCTCTCTCTCCCTATGTCTTTCTCCCTCTCTCTTTCTCTCTCTCTCTCTCTCCATCACTCACTCTCTCTATCTCTTTCTCTCCCCCTCCCTTTCTTGCCCCCTCCTTCCCTCTCTCTACCTCACTCTCTCTCCCCCTCCATTTCTCATCCCCTCCTTCCATCCCTCTCCTCTCCTCTCTCTCTCTCTTCTCCTATCTCTCTCTCTATCTATCCCTCCCTCTTTCTCTCTCACTCTCTCTCTCACTCTCCCCTTCCTCCCTCTATCTTCCCCCCCTCCCTCTCTCCCATCTCTCTCTCTTGATTGCTCTCACATTCTCTCTCCCTCTCTCCCTCCTTTTCCTCTCTCTCTCCCTCCCTCGACCTTGCTCTCCCTCCCTCTCTCCTTCCCTCTCTCCCTATCTCCCCACCTCCCTATCACTCTCCTTCCCTCTCTTATCCCCCTTCCATCTCTCTCTCTCTCTCTCTCTCCCCTTCCCTCCACCCCCCTCCCTCTTTCTCTTGTGCTCTCTCTCTCTCTCTGTCTCTCTCTCTCTCTCCCTCCTTTTTATATTTAAGTAATAAAATACATTTATTTCACATATTTTAAATAAATAAAACAATTATATTCATGACTAATTTTGTTTTACATTAAAAAATTAAAATAATAATAATAATAATACATATATAATTAAATAATGCATATCATTTTAGATTATAAAAAATCATGTATAAAACAAAAATTTCAACTTGCAAAAATATTAATTTCATATTATATAATTTCAAATCAATAAATAATTACATGAACATGAATATAACTAAAAAATATAAATATGAATGTTATGCACAAGTAGATTTATGCGGCGGAAAGTTGGGTTGAGCTAGGGTTCTGAGAACGAAACTCTCACCGGCACTGACAGCACAGCGGATCGGGTTCAGGCTCTGCACAAGAATATCTGCAGCATGACAGCGCTGAAGGGGATCAGCGAAGGACAATGGTTCCACCTCACGGGGGGGCGTCAAAGCCCTCCCCCTCACGGCACAGCCAAGGACCTAAGGTCATCTTTGGGTCGGTTGATCTGGACATTCTCAACAAAGGGGAGAAGCAACAGGGAAATGACAATGATCCACCAGAGGAACAAGAAAATCGGGCGAATAACCCGAAGGTCACCTCATCTACTTGTCGACTGGTAGCCAAGGAAAGGCCGCGAATAGAACTGCCCGGAGATAAGATCGACAGCAGGATCGAGTTTATAAAGGACCATGCAATTTTTGGAAAATTCATAGGGTTTTGGCCAACCGAATGGGCCTTAAATGGTTGGATTGCAGCAAAGTGGAAGCCTAAGGGAGATGTCACTCTCCAGCTGGGGCCGAAGGGCTTCTTCACTGCCATCTTCTTCTGTCTGGAAGACAAATACAGGATCCTGGGAGGAGGTCCGTATTTCTTCAACTCGGCACGTCTCTACATCAGGGACTGGATGCCCAGATTTAACCCTGACAAGGAAGATCTCACTTGGGCACCCGTTTGGATCATATTATACTCACTCCCCGATGAATACTGGGAAGAAGACTGTCTAATGGGCATAGGAAATGCGGTGGGACAATACATCAGGGTAGCAGAAGAAACAAAAACCCGTAAGTATATTTCCTATGCAAGAATATGTGTATTTATTCGACTGAATGAAGCTCTTCCTGAGTCAGTAACCCTTGCCCATCGTGATGAGGAGTGAATCTAGCCTCTCGATTATGAGCATGTGCCTTTCAGGTGCAGGAGATGCCATGCACTAGGGCATCTGTTTTGGGATTTCCCTCTCAATGTTAAAGCCAGCTCTCCTGAATCTTCTGAATCCCCATCTCAGGATGGCTTTACCAAAGTCTCAAACAGAAAGCGCTCGCATAAAAAGCCTTAGAATGGGTCCAAACCCTAGCCTTCCAAACCCAAAAATCCTGCTTCCAAGAATAGCTTTGAGTCCCTAGGTGATTTCTCAGATGATCAGCCCCTTGATACTGACAGTATCCCTGCACACCCTTCCTCTTCCACCCACCCCCCTCCATCCATCCCCCCACCCAAGTCTAAATCTCCCATTATCATCCCGACCATCCTAAGCAGGCATCAGGAAAACACAACGGAGATCCTTAAGGAAATGGAGGTGGATGGGAAGTTGATCCCCCCTCAGGATTCAGATACCCATCAAAAGGAAACCAGTCAAGTGCAAAATATGGAGGAAGAGCCAGAAAGCATAGATCTACACGGCCTGGATATTATTGAACTGGAGCTATGTTGCAAAAAAAAGGCATATGAAAAAATCTCTGAGTCAGATATAGATAAGTTGGAAGTGGTCATCTCTAGAGCGTTCCACCAACACCAACTGGGCATAGAACCTGGCAGCACTTGGGATGGCAGCCCGCGTCCAAAGGACACCAAAAAAAGGGGGAGAAAGACAGATCTCCAGAGAACAATAGAGATCGGAAAACTCCTGGTAGATTCCGATAGATATGCGAAGCTGATGAAGTACTACAGCCCTGCCCAAACTAGTTAAACCATGAAGCTCGTATCATGGAATTTAAGAGGGCTTAATAGCCCAGGAAAATGTAGGATGTTAAAAAACATGATCAAGATGGAAAATCCACAGATGTGTTTCCTCCAAGAAACCAAATGCAATAGTACCACACTGGGTCGCATACTCTCAAAGGCCTGGCCAGGATGCCGATCTGTGGCTGTGGACGCCACGGGAGCCTCTGGTGGGCTTGCTATAGCGTGGAACACCCAGGCTGTAACGCTCACTGACTTCCATGCCTCCCATCACCTCATTCAAGCCACCTCTCACATTCTAGGCACCAACATACATGGGAACTTATCCAATGTCTATTTTCCGCAGGACTCTGGGAGTAAAAGAGCGCTCCTCGACACCATTGAAGTGCTAAGCATAAATAGGCAACATCCATTTTGGATCGTTGCAGGGAACTTCAACATGATAACCAAAATAGAGGATAAGATAGGAAGCAGATCCAGATTGGAACCTGAAGTAGATCGCTTCAAGGACTTCATCCATAACGCCTCTCTCATAGACATGCCATTCTGCAATGGCACCTTTACTTGGAGCAATCGCAGAGGTGGCAAGCATCAGATTGCTTCTAAACTAGATCACTTCCTGATCTCGGATAACGCGGTGCATCTTGGAGGTGATCTCACTGCTGCAATCTTGGCCCACTCCGGGTCGGATCACTGGCCAATAGCTTTGCAATGGCAGCGACCAGGGATAGAACCAAAAGACCTTTCCGGTTTGAGGGATTTTGGCTAACGCATCCAGCATTGAAGGACTTCGTCAGAACCATATGGGCCGCCTTCATCCCACCAGAAGGCTCAAAAATGTTCCAGCTACAGCAGAAACTTCGATTTCTAAAAAGTCACCTAAAACGCTGGAATCGGGAGACCTTCGGGAATATTTTTGAAGCGCAACAGGAGCTCAATAAGGAGCTGAAGGATATCCATCAGAAAGTAATAAATGCAGGGCACACAGAGGCAACCTTGGACAAAGAATGACACATACACAACCAGCTTGAAGAAAGAAGGAAGCAGGAAGAAATTTACTGGAGGCAAAAATCAAGGGTCAGGTGGCTAAAAGAAGGGGAGCGCAACACCAAGTTCTTCCATAGAACTATAGTGCAGAGAAGGATGCACAATAAGATTCCTTTCATCCAAAACCAAGAGGGGGTAAAAGTTGAGGAGCATGAGAAAATAGAAGAAATCCTCCTCAATCACTTTCAGCAGGTACACCAAGAGCAGGCGGTAGATCGGCAGAGGGCGATTGGAAAAATAACCAGCAACATCCCCAAGCTGGTTATAGAGGAACACAACGAGTTACTCATGCGCCCAATTCAAACGCGATGGCGCAGCTCAAAGAAGGTAAGGCCCCTGGATCAGATGGTTTCACTACCACGTTTTTTCATGTTTTCTGGGATTTTATTAAGGTGGAGGTTTGGCAAGTAGTTGAGGAATCCAGAGCTCTACGATGGCTTCTCCCCTCCCTTAACTCCACTTTCATCACTCTCATCCCTAAAGAGGAGAAATCCATAACTCCTGATAAATTCAGACCCATTTCTCTCTGTAACGTCCTTTATAAAGTCATTTCCAAATTCATTGCTAACAGATTAAAACCTCTTCTACCCATCCTCATCTCTCCGGAGCAATCGGGTTATGTCGAAGGCAGACAGATAATGGATGGAATTATCCTCACACACGAAATCATCCATTCGCTCAAGCAATCCAAGCAAGCTGGTATGTTACTCAAACTCGATCTCTACAAAGCTTTCGACAAGCTTAGCTGGTCTTACATTCATCATATGTTGAAAGATTTTGGCTTTTGTTCCACCTGGGTTCGTTGGATCATGAGCCTTATCACCTCCTCCCATTTCTCCCTCCTTGTCAATGGTTTTCCCTCCCGCCCTTTCAAACCCTCCAGAGGCATAAGACAAGGGGACCCCCTCTCCCCCTTCCTATTTGTGATAATGGCTGAGGGTCTTGGCAGACACATCAAGCAGGCCCTCCAGTCTAATCAGCTCAGAGGAATCTCTATCCATAATTCCCCGGCCTCCTCTCATCAGCAATTTGTTGATGACACCATGCTCTATGGTTACCCCTCGGCTCAGGAAGACTCTTGCTTGAAATCCCTGCTCAACGACTTCTCTGAAGCCTCTGGCACTCAGGTCAATAACTCCAAATCACAAATCTTCTTCTTCCACACCCCTCTGTCAGTTAAATCCGTCGTCTCCCGTATCCTTCGCTTCCAAACCGCCTCTCTCACATCCACTTACCTTAGAGCTCCCCTCACTGCCTCGGCCATAAAGCAGCCTTCCTGGTGAACTCTCCTTGAGAAGCTCGATTCAAAACTCAATCTATGGAATCACCGCTCCCTCAATCTAGCTAGTCGGGTTGTGCTTATTAAGTCCATCCTCCAAGCCATGCCTCTCTATCTTTTTTCTATCCTTGCGGCACCAAAATGGGTATTAAAAAGATTGAGAAACCTGTAGCGTGACATTTTGTGGGGAGCTCTGCCACTAATCGCAAATGGGCACTAGTGAAATGGGACACGGTATGCAGGCCCAAAATCAAAGGCAGCATCGGACTTAGAGATCCAGAGTACAGCAACACCATCATGAATGCCAAAATATGGTGGCAATGGATAACTAATCCAAACAAGTTATGGGCCAAAATATGGACCGCCAAATACACCAACAACATGCCCCAAGCAGAGCTCATAATATTCAAGCCCACAATTAGTGGGTCACTTATTTGGAATGCCGCCAAACAGCATCATCAACTCATCCAGAAACACAGCTTTTGGGAAACACGGAATGGTCACAGTACTAGATTTTGGAATGACGCTGGGAATCAACTGCCCAAACTCTAAAGTGTTCTTCCTTCAATGATCATTCCGAACAGACAGGAGCAGCAACATGCAACCGTCCATCAATTCTGGGAACAGGAAGCGGTAAATGGATTCAGGAAGTGGCGACCGAGAAATTAGATAACCAGTATCAAAAGCATTCAGGAAGTAGCAGCACTTGAAGACGAGTTAAAGAAGAGAAGCATTCGGTATGAGAACAACGAGGATATCCTTAGATGGGGCTACCTCCCCAAAGGATCATATTCCACTTCCGAAGCCTATAATCTTATAGGCGACTCCACCATCAGGTCGGACCCTCTATGGGGGCGAATATGGGACTTCAAAGCTTGGCCCAAAATATCCCATTTCCTCTGGATGGTTGGGCACAAAAAGCTTCTTACCTGGGATAAGCTGAGGAGACGCAATTTCCAAGGTCCTTCGATATGCCACAACTGCTTTAAAAATGAGGAAACCTTACAGCATCTTCTGGATACATGCCCAATCGCCAATCAGCTATGGGAGAAGGTTGGTTTCAGGTGTCAAAAAAGATGCAAAGGACCTGGCGACATCATAGATACCATCCGTCAGTGGCCGAAAAGCCCCTATGACTGTGCGATCCTCAACTACATGTGGAACATAATCCCAGGCACAGTATTATGGAACATATGGAAGGAAAGGAATAGGCGCATTTTCAAAAACCAGAGCTCGCCCATTGAGGAAATATGGGGCAGACTGCATGGCAATCTCAGAGAAACCATGCTTCTGAAATCACAGACTAAAGAAGATCTCCCTACCACAGATAATGAGAAAAACATCCTGGACAACTGGAAGCTGGAGCTGCCACAAGAGTATGCCACTCATCAGACAATGAAATGTAATATCAAGGAAGTCAGAAATTGGATTGCCCCACCCACCAACTCATACAAACTCAACTTTGATGGAGCCTCTAAAGGCAACCCTAGGCCAGCAGGATTTGGAGGTATCATTCGTAATCACAATGGTACCCCCCTGCAGATCTACTTCGGCAATATAGGGTGGGACACCAATAACTCCACGGAGTTGGAGGGACTCTGGCAAGGGCTCTTAGTTGCCAAGCGACTCAATCTTCAACCGTTGATAGTGGAAGGTGACTCCCAGATCATCATCAACATGGCAACGTGCATTCAGAATGGCTCTCAAGCTAGAAAAGTAGCTGGCAGTTGGAGACTAGAAGCAAGGCTAAACAACATTGCTCATGAGCTGTGCAATCACAGAGCCCTCTCCTTTCATCACACCAGAAGAGAAGGTAATAAGATTGCTGATTTCCTAGCCAATATTGGGGTAGAAAGTAACCAACCTTTCCAAGCAGGAAACTTGGACATCATCCCTAGCAATCAACAGACTCAGGAATGTGAGAATCTCCTCCAAAGAGACACTGAATCCCCGGATGCGGGTGCTGGCACGTCACAGGGGGTCGAGCCACATGCCTAGCATGTGCCGCCCCATGCTAATATTAATGGTTAATGGGAATTCGCCGCCAAATGTCAATACTCCGCAGCCCGAGCTCTGGGCATTCAATGCCGAGCAGAGTGAATAGATGGAGTTGCAGATTGCAGTTATTACTCGCTCTCAATGAGGGAATGAGGTAGGATATCAAGGGGAAAATGAGCCGAAGCAAGCTCATTGGCATGGTGAAGCTGGGCAGGTGCAGACGCGGAAGAATTCTGGGTGGGCGGTTATCCTACCACCTCGACAAGCAGTCTTGGCTTTCCGTCGCTGCAATTTAGGTACATGCCTTAGGTGGGAGCGGCAATTCAAGAGCATTCAAGGAAAACTGGTTACGAGGAGTGAAATTCCTCCCTCAGGCAAAGGTTGCTCAGAGGTTGTCACGCCTGAGTGGGACCTGTGGCGAGTTCCGCCTTGTGTTTGGTCTTACAATTCATCTCAGGTTCACGAGGGAGATAGAGGGGTGTCCATGGCAAGGCTGCGGGAACGACAACCAAGCAGAAGAGGACCTGGCTGAGGTTCATCCTCTCGCCCACCGGTAGTGGATGAGCACCATCACTGCTGCTGTTGCTACTGCTACAGGCGGTCAAGGGCTACACCAATTCAAGCGGGGCAATTCATGGAGGTTGGCAGCTCAAGTGAAGGGGATCCCGTTCTTTCAGCATTCGCTCGGTTGTGTTCACCCTGGGCAGCTCAAAGGATAATGCAGGTATCAATGCTCACATTTCAGTTCTTTTTACTAAAGTTCCTGAAAGGAATGATGGCGGGAAGCCTCCAGGATCGGCGGAACCACTTCCAGAGGGCACTGGGGAGGAGAGCCATGTTCTGCAGCCACCAATTGAGGTGGGCACCTCAGGGAAGGAGATTCTGCACACCCCCTCGCATCCCCAGGCGCCGGAACCTCAGGGCACTGCAAAGGATCCATGGACCACCATGTGGGAAGGAGTCCCTGAGGGCCAGGGATGGTGCTATATCGTGGAAGACAAAAGCCTCTGCGACGACTGATCCTCCGACGCGCGTACCGGCACATGGCTTTCTCTCTCATTTCGGGTCCAGGATAAAGGTCTCTGCGGGTATTTGGGTTCTGGTCATCACTGTGTTTTTTCACTTGCAGTTTTTTACACTGTCTTGTTTATATCGGTCTAGTTTACTCTCAGTTTTTAATACTGTCTTGTACATGTCGGTCCACTGCAAGTTCTCTGATGGACACGGTCCACAGTCAGTTTTTAATGGAAGCCCCTGCGTGGGCCGTCATGCTCATGTTTAACTCAATGCGGTTCCATGTTCTGTTGCTTGTCAAGTCATATTGGTTTCCAGCCTCAGTAAGTTTTTGGAGGAATTTTGGAAGTCCTGTAGGTGCTGCCCCTGTGAGGGAGCTTTTTGTTTCAAAGCTAAGCTATCCAAGGTACCACTGCTGGCGCTGGACGGCCTGTCTCACTGCTTGTAAAGTTTACCTGTAAATATAATACAATAGACTAGCTAGTTTTTTACCGAGAAAAAACTAAACAATATAAATATAATAAACCACTAAAAAAAATTTGTATACATTTCTTAATTATATTGGTCAATGTTAGCTAAATCAATAGTAGTTAATAGAAAAACATAATGATATAAGTTGGCCAGAAGAGGTACTAATAAATCTTAGTTATATTGGTCTATTTAACTAATTCGATTGTGGTTAATAGGGCAATATAATCATATCATGTTGCTTTAGAAGGAACTAATAAATCGAGATGTGAAGTGGATAAATTAATTGCTTGGTTAGGCATATGTAGTTACATAATTTTCGGTTAGTAATAACCACTAGTAAGTTACACATTTACAATTTTACTACTACATATATGTTGAGGAAAACATAAATAATGTTGAGAAGTTACTTTTAGTAAACATATTTATTTACATCTTATTCTTATCTATTTTTTTTTATGCAAATGATTACAGTTATATATTAAAAATTGCAAAAGCTAAAAATAATCAAAACATAAATAATGTTGAGAAGTTACATTTAGTAAAAATATTTATTTACATCTTATTCTTATCTATTTTTTTATGCAAATGATTACAGTTATATATTAAAATTTGCAAAATCTAAAAATAATCAAACTAAACAGGAAATCTAGAGTCATTCATTATAACGAGGAAAGTGTGAGGATATAGAATGATGAATTTAGAGAGCAAGAGAAAGGCTCTCTTGTTTAGTTTTTTAAATAAAGAAAGATATTTACATTGATTTGTTTGTTGTATAACTAGATCACTCCCTCTTAAAAGGTAAATCCTCAAAAATTTTAAAAACATTGGAATATTCTACCCTCTATAAAAGCCATATATTACAACTAATAAAAATGACATGAATTTCTTACATAGAAACACATGCACGGAAAAGTCTTTGTCTGACTAATATACCTACAAAATCATTAACACAAATTTTACAAGAAAATCTTTCAGAAATTTTAAAAACATTGGAATATTCTACCCTCTATAAAAGCCATATATTACAACTAATAAAAATAACATTAATTTCTTACATAGAACCACATGCACGGAAAAATATTTTTCTGACTAACATACCTGCAAAATCATTACCACAAATTTTACCAAAAAAATCTTTATATGGAAATATCATAAAAAAGTTTGTCAAACCAATATGCCTGTAAAACAAGCCCCAGAAACCCTCACAAATTAAAAAACCTCACAAATTAAAAAACGCATACACATGCGTGGACAAATCATTGAAAGAAAACAATAAAATAGAATAAAAACAAATTTCATAAACTTATTGAAAACAACCCAATAATTCATACACCTACCCGTATTGAGGAATGCAAAAAAAAAGCCTACCAGTATTGAGGAATCCAATAATTCATACACCTACCAGTATTGAGGAATGCAAATAAACAAAAAAAACAAAAGCCTACAAGTATTGAGGAATGCAAATAAAAGAACAAAACCCTACTAGGAGGATATAACATATCATTGAAAGAAAAGAATAGTGAAATAAAGGAAAAACAAATTGGATAAACTTATTGAAAACAACCCAACAATTCATACACCTACCAGTATTGAAGAATGAAAATAAAAAAAACAAAACCCGGGGAATGCAAATAAACAAAAAAAAAACCTACAAGTATTGAGGAATGCAAATAAAAAGAACAAAACCCTACTAGGCAGATATAACATATCATTGAAAGAAAAGAATAGTAAAATAAAGGAAAAACAAATTGGATAAACTTATTGAAAACAACCCAATAATTCACACACCTACCAGTATTGAAGAATGAAAAAAAAAAAAAAAACAAAACCCTGCTAGGTCGATATAACATTATAAGTTAAGGCCAATAAAAATGAAAAATGGCCACCATTTCAACAAGGCTATTTTCTTACTAATCATTAAATATAAATTAATACAGTAATTATATTGATATTTTCTCAACAAATCTATTTTATTACTCACCATTAAATATAAATTAATACAAGGATTATATTGATAAAAATAGAAGAGTAATTTCATAATTCGGGAGTAAAATTTATCAAACATAAGAAAAAATTAAAAATAAATAAATTTATCTACTTATTACATGTACAAATATGTTTAAATGTCGAATATAAATAGAAGAATGGAGAGCAAGGGCTCTTGGATGGGAGACAATCAGCATGCATAGATTAACAAAGAGAAGCTTGGTTTATCCACTTCTTCGAGATAGATAAAATTTGCAGTTTTCGTACAATTATATAAAGGTACTTTTCTGGCTATAACAAAGAAAATGATGATGAAAAATATTTAAAATTGAAGGGCTGAGAATTAAAACTATTCACTGAAATTTTCAAGCTTGCTGAGTTACCTATACGACAAGTTAGATATTTTAAACTTCTAAAGATATCAAACAAGATGATGGAAAAATAGGTGTGCACCAAGAAAATAATGTTATAAACATGAAAGACTATGATCATTTTCTAATTCCTAGAGAAATTAAGAGAGGTAGTATAAATAAAATAGGAGGATACCTAGTAGAAATAAAGTAAATAAAAATTTAGATATGAACTCTAGAAGACTGATGAAATCACTAAAATATAAGTGCAAATTTAGCTCCAGAAGGAAAGAAAGACAACTTTCTTCTTTAGTTTCCTGAGGCATAACATTATTTTTGGATTTGATGTTGTCACAAATAATGATTTAGTTTATCTATTTAGTTTTATTTATATCGATTAAAAACAAGTGGGGGAAATCACATCAAAACATATAGGAATGAGATATTGATTGGATGGGTCATGGACTTTGATGAGAAAGGTCAAGAATATTGAAAATTCTACTGGAACTAAAACTGAAAAATAAATCATCAATATGAATAGGAATATGAATATGAATATAAATAAGTACAAGAGACAAACCTCTCATGGCTGTAAAAAATATCACTGTTACAGCTCTCTGGTTCGTCCTCTCAATTATAAATACCTCCATTGATGACATTGAACATGTCAACGAAAGACAGATTTTAAAACATCCCTTCTCATTGATTTGATTAAAAGAATAAGAACACGCGAAGGAGAGAGTCGCAGTGGCATAAACATTGACAACAATGGGAAGCACTTCCACTACAAATACAATGAAATTCACTACAAAAGATGAAGCAGTCTTACTGCAACTCCTTAGAATTGCAAATGATAAAACAACTCGGCTCTTCTAGATAATTACAATTGCAAATGATAAAACAACTCCGCTCTTCTTGATCCATATCGAAGAAATCAAATTCAAATTTGAGTAATAAAGACACACAAAATAGAGACAATATAGAAAGAAACAGAGGAACCCAACATAGAATAACTGCTACACAAACATTGACATACAGAAGATAAAGCACTTCTAATGAAACTACAACAGAATTCGCTGCAGGAACAAGTGATAATGAAGATCGCTTTGAGACTGCAGCACAACCTCATCTATTTCCCAAAAAAACATAAAGATTCCCTCCCTTAGTATCTTAGAAAAGGATTGATTGACCTTTAGAGGAGCATATCACAGTTAACCACAACATCTATGACAAAAAGAAAGATTGAGATGCCTTTCATGAAATTCTTTCACATCAGTGCAAAGCAGTTGGTTTTCTTAATGAAAAAGCTTGAGATGCTTTTCAAGGAATTCTCTCCACATCCACGTCATCTATCCATGTCGGTCCAAAGCAGTTGGTTTTTCTTAAATTTGGAATGTTTTGCATTGAATTTAAGGTGGAATCTTTGATATTCAGAAATAAGTACTTAATGTGATATTGGCACAGACCCTTTGTGGTCATCTTCTTTGTGTTGTTCCATTAATACTTGAAATTGCACTAAATGTTGCAAAGGAAATGCCGTAACGGCATAGCATATAACATTAATTTATGCTTCTTTGACAACTGTTGAAAGAGAGAGAAATATGATGAAAGAGACAATACACAATGCCAAAGAGATCACAACTTCAAAGCATGAAGAATAGGAAACTTCAAAACTTGGTCATTATGAAAAGGATAGAAATGAAGTATGAATTTTCTAATGCAATGTGTGAAGAGAAGAGATATATTAAAATATTTATTACTTTACTATTGACGAAATGTATGCTTAAGGAGATATTAAATAGAACACATGACACCAAAAAAAACGAGTGAATTGAATGAAAATTAAATTCATACATAAAACAATTATCCTAAACAACTATTGACAACTGAATCACTTGGTAAACGAGGATTTAGAAGAACTACAATAATGTTATCGTCATGAAACGATGCTACGTAGAATTAGTAGAAATGTACGGATTTAGAAGAACTATAACAATGTTATCGTCACGAAATGATGCTATATAGAATTAATAGAAATGTGCTTCTAAGTATAGAACTGTGTGTGAAATAACTGGTCGATGAAAATTGTGTCAAATAAGAAGTTATGTTTTCAATTAGGTTTCCTTCTACCAAGCCGAAACTAATTTTTTAGATTAGTCCTTTACATTTCATGTGGATTAATACTCATTCGATTTGATGTTGCATAAAGTTTATTTTTGAGTTGTTATGCTTAGATTAGTCATTGAATACATGATCAATTCAGTTTGCTGAGATATGGCTTAATGGTTGCATTAAGTTAATTGCATAGTTAACCTTTGAATTTTCCCTACAAAAAAAAAATATTAATAAAATTTTATTTATACTCTTAAATGTTATTAATTTGTTATAAATTAAATTAAAATATATATTTTTAACAAATTTAAAATTAAAAAATAGACATTTGATGCTTTTGAGCAAGTTTAATATAAACCATTTATCATTTATACTGAAACAAAAGCTCCTATACATCCCATTCACAAACAAATATTTATTCTAAAGCTCACCGTGTTAGGACGGACATTAATGAGAAAGTCTATTAATTATTCAAAGTTTTTCTATTGAATACTGACATTTATAGCACGTCTTAAAGATTTTCCATTTAACGAAACAGTCAAAATACTTTTTGCCTTTCAAATTTTGTATTAGAAAATGAATGGTTTATAGATTTTTTCCATCAAGTATTCTCTTTATGAGAGTAGTCAAAGCATTTTCTGGGAACTTTTAGTTTACTATCTCAAATCAATAGCACTAGAAAAGGATAGATTTATAGTGCAACTACATCATGTAAGCAAAATTCCACAAAAGTAGAAGCCATTTTCTCCACAACCTATGACCAATTAGACGAACAAACAAATGTACAAGTCTCCCATTCATATTTCTGGTGAACTCACCACAAAAATCTTAACACCATGATTTGTAATAAATATTTTTTCTATTCTTAAACATCCACATTATCTCAATTATTCATACATTCGAAAGATGCACATAATTGTTTTTTATACATACACTAATGTTAGCTTATTATATGAAATCAAACGAGGGACACTATAGTATCAATAAAAACTAATCCTTCATAAAACTAATGGAACAAAGTAATCCACTGTTGTAAGCCCTGGGCTGATGACAATTGTGAAAATGTGTAAGAAACACACCATTTATGACTCCACAAGAGGGGTAAATCCAAATCAGATGATGTGAACTTTGAGGACGAGAATGCCCCGAGTTTCTATTCCAAAATCACACAAAGACTCCAAGACTCCACAAAGAATACCCACAATAACTGCTCTGTCAAAATGAAATGGCACTGCAGAGAATCCAACCTAAGCACTTCCAGAAGGATAAGTATAATCTGACATAGACACTATTATAGCAATGAGAGAATGAGATAAAAGTGCAAGAACAAGAACAATGAATCCAAGCATGGTATTACCCATATTTGTCTCCAGCTGCATTCTTTTCTGAATTAGGGACATGGTTTTATAAGTGAAATGGATGTGGTTCATGTGATAGAATGATGTCTAGACAAATTTCATCAAAACAATCTCCTAATTAATCAATCAATCAATAACAGAAAAAATATTTCAGCCATTGATGGATTCAACATTGGAATCACATCATTGATATTGGCGGTGGAAATCATAACAAGAACAACTAATTATAATTACCTTCATTGCAACCTGAGGGATTTGTTTTTTATTGCTACAGGCCATCACAAAAATACTAATCAATATGTGGATGAGTCAATATTAATGTACACCTATACTAATTTCTGATGGATTATATAATCTAAAAGGTTTAGCGTAAAATAATTTACAATTGTTTTTTTCGAATTGCATCGATACTTAAACGATCTTAGATTCATCTTCACCTAATCACCAAAGTATTAACGAATACCTGGATGAGTGAATCTTAATGTACACCTATACTGGCTTCTAATGGATTATAAAATCTAAAAGTGTTAGTGTAAAATAATTTACAATTGTTCTTTTCCAAATTCACCGATACTTCCTAAACCAGCTTACATTCATGTTTACCTCAGATATATCAAGCGTTAAGAGGGATCTAATCTCTCAAGGTGAAAACCTATTTTCTGCGTGCATAAAACTGAGAGGGATCTAATCTCTCGAGGTGCAAACCTATTTTTTGAGTGCAAAATTTTAAGAAAGGATTT